>JAHWFP010243419.1:0-15144 GCA_023313725.1 Lithobius niger
CTTGAAATTTTAACTTTATCTTCACATACTTTCAAAACAAAATGGTACTGAGCGACAGTATACAATCAGGTTGGATAATTCTTTGGCAATTCTGAGTGTCCGCTCAATCTCACGTCCTTGGCGCAACTGTAATTTAATGAAAACATGGAAAAAAAAAATGCTGCCAAAAACAACCTGACATGTCTGGCCTCGTACTGCACTTACCAAATCATTAGCCTGTTGCGCTGTGTCTCGTATCTTTTGAACCCAGTCTAACATCTCATCTCGGCTAGGTGCTGCAATTTCTGTCGGCGTTGATGTGTGTTGGGTAGGGGATACGATCCGAAAGACCCAGTCCTTACCACTCTCTCGTCTTCCACCTTGCAGAACATCTGTACCCATTGTTTACATAACAGTTAATCAATGCACATTATCAACGGATTCTTTTATAAGAAGTGGAGGAAGAAGGGAGGGAGGAAGGAAAGGGCACGTCAACAATGCAGACAGCTGAATAGCTGTAAAGCAAAAGACCTGCAGACAACGAGGGGTCTGGAGCGAAAGAAGTGACAACGCAGTGGTTATAAGCATGAAATGAAGAGTTACAAAGAAAAAAGCTGGCTGATGCCATAGATTTGACCGAAGAGCCACACAGATTCAACCACAGAAGTGAAGGTATCAGCTCACCCACACAACAGCCAATGATATCGATGCTACCCTTCTGCATATTGCCTAGCGGCATAGGCTCCCCAGTCTACAAAATAAATCAACTTCACTTAATTCCATGCTACACAAGGCGCTACGTGTTTATTGACACCACAACTGGTTAACTTACGCTTTCATCTGAATGATCCGACTGTTCAATTTCCTCCACGTAATTAGACGGGAACCAATGCTGCTTCTTTCCACCATAATCTCCGCGCCACCAACCCCCATCTTCTTTGTTCACATTGGTGATGATGGCGTGCTTGCAAAAGGAGAGCTCGTCTTCACGTTGTGCGCGGTAATCGTAGAGGGCTTTCACTGAAATCTGAGAGAAGACGCAAGCACTCAAAAATAAAAAACGAAAATTTTAACTAGTGAAAATTAGTTTTTACTTACCTAAAATACTTACCTTCAGTAATTATGCTAAAACCACCTTTTTACGCTATTTACTGCTCGCTTATGAACTAAAAACACCATTTTTTACGTTCACCCTAAGCTTTTCTCCACTGCCGCCAGGCGGCGCTGCACGTCCTTACCGACGTCAGCGCCCCCACCAGTCCAACCGCATCACTTTTTCACGGGCACTCCGGTTCAGTGATTGCGGGGAGGCGGGCGGGTCCTTACTGAAGGTAAGTATTTTAGGTAAGTAAAAACTAATTTTCACTAGTTAAAATTTTCGTTTCTTACTTCCTGCAAATACTTACCTTCAGTAATTATGCTGAATTTGTCAGACAGGAGGCGGGAATCACCACCCCAACCAGGAACCCCGGAGAACAAGCTTACTAACCCACACACACACTGCCACCAAAACACTAATAAAGAACCAAAAGGCGACCAACCCACCAGGACCAGGTATCCAGCGATGCCAAGCCCTCATAGAGAGGCCCATGGTCCCCAACCAACAGCCGGGTGAGTTAGCCCACGCCTGGCAGTACCTCCACCTCATCTTTGAGAACCTAGCTCAGGAACACGGCACACAAGCCCAGAAAACCGGCTCGCTCCATTAGAATTGCCGTAATGGAGCACAGCCAGAATAACACACTGAAACAAGGCACACCGACTCGGGCTTCACCCCCAGAAAGCCTGGCCAGCCACAACATAACTTGCACCACAGATCCGCCCGCCCCAGGCCATTCGGGACCCTCAAGGAAGTACGCACAAACAGGGGCGGGCGGCGCAGGGAGCACGCTGCTACTGCTACGCCCAGCGGCGTCCCGCACCAAGAGTGTAAGAAATGTCCGCACTACTCCAGCGAAATCCTAAACCTACAATTACCGTATTGTTTCAAAGCAGGTCCAGAAGAAATACTGAAGTACGACTGTACATGTAATAGCGACATTTCGAAAGGTACAACACTTGACCACATGGCTTAAAACAAACATGGCGTAAACAACAAGACTGCAGCTTGCATCCCTTGCTGCCCACGTCAACCCCAGAACGCGAGTGAGCGGTCGCTCCGTCCGAAACCGGAAGGTATCTTCCCACTAGGCTAAAGTGCTTGATCAGCCAGATACAATTCTCCAGGCATGCACAATGCATAACCACCGACCAGGCTTCCAAACACTCTTTCCTGAATTGGGGAAAGTACATTTCAGTTTCAGGCCTTCAACACTACCTTGACATATCAAACAACGACATGAACACTGTAAAACCTCTGCTGGGAAGAACCATTCATAGTTAGGCTATGACAACTAACACACTCTCCCATCCGTCCCATGCAAACACAATGCTACAGAAGGTAAAACATTACTTATGAGTCACAATTATAGAACGCCGCTGAACATAGCCTATTCAACCGCCCTGGATTCAGCCATTCCGACAACATGTCTGCACCATTTAGTGCAGACGGCACGTTATATAACCAGAAATATAGCTTTCGTAGCCAATCCCCCAAAAACATATATTTAATGGCAATGTGCTTTGACCTCAAGATTCTCACCTCATACCTAGTAAAGTGGATGGCAGAATGGGAGCCACAGTACAATGAAGGTGTTGTAGCCAATGGTGCCAATACCGAATGTGACATGCACTGTGTAGCCAGGCCAACACTCCTACAGCCGGAAACAGTGCAATGAATTCCGCCTCCATTGTACTGAGGCACACCATACCCTGCTGTCACAGCCCCAAAAAACAGGCACGCTACCCAAGCATACAATGTGCCCACCGAAACTACGCCGGTCGACTCTATCGGCTGCCCAAGATGCAGCTACACATGCATACGATTCAGATCACGTGACACTTGAAAGAACAATAGCATAATGTTTCGTACTGACAGTACATAAGTATCGCAGTATGGTCAACAATAAGCGAATATGAATGGACGTAAAGGCATAGGTATATTGGGACAATATTATAACACCCAAAAGAATATCAGGCCTTGTTCTAGAAGCTCCATACAACAACTTCCTACTAGTGACCTGTATGGGAAATGCACAATTGTCTCATCTTCGTCACGCCTCGTTTGAACACCAGTACCTGCAGACATGAACTGGCACACGCACCGTACACGTTTCATCGACGTCATACCTCTCCGTGAGTTGTGCAAAGTAAGATTTGATGAATTACTGTCATGCCATCAATTCTTAGGAAGGCAACACCTAATAGGTTTTTTTTTTTTGTTTTTTTTTTTATTTTACTTCGAAAGACGTGAGTTCGAATTCGGATTCAAGCAACGTTACTACATTTGCTCTAAGAGTTTCGATTCTGGCTAACAAAAGCAAACATCCACATAAAACTGCATCTAAGCCAAAATGAAAAACACAGATTAAGTCCCAAGAACTGAGAAAATCCCATCATCACTAATGGCTTTTCAAGTTCTTCCCATCACAGTCACCCACTTTGGTGAAGACCATATACGGCTGTTTGCAATAGCCACACAGTACCATGGTGAACCCCAGGTTTGAATCCTATGGGGATTTTCACGAAGGTTTTGCAATCCAACGTACCACACACTGGATATCCAAATCAACATTTGTTTACTTCAGAATGGATACCATAATACATAAAAGAATCTAACCTAAAACAAAATTCACACTGGGCTGAATACTCCATCAAAATCCACACCGCTTGCTTGACAAAACCCCCGAGCTACTAGTCGGGAGCGGAAACGTCTAACGCTTCCGTCGGTATTCTTCTACCTTGTATATCCATTTACATCCCCACTTCCATACCAATAGTTACATTAACCTCTATGTACCCCTCTTGTCTTAAAGGACGTAACGTCGTCTCCCATGGACCGTTCCCACTTGTGAGGACAGGCAATGGCTTCTGCATAGATAATTGGCCCAACAATACACACGTATGCCGCAGCATCACAGAAATCAACAGGACTATCCTGCCCACTAGTGGATACAGTTCCGAAAACAGGTGTTCGTCTACCCCTAAAACCGAACAGTGGTTCAAACTGACATCCCCGTTCTACACAATATTATTTGACATCATTAACACTGCAGAACATAATTCCATCTGGGGTGTGATAGTACACATCCAACCTACCTACCCTTTGCCCCGTCTGACGGACTACTACGTCCCTACACCAATACTGAAAATCTAAAGGAGCCAATTTGGGGGAGGAGCCTACACTATTACTACGAATGAATGGTCGAGGAGGAACTTCTTCAATGGTTAGTGGGCCCTCAGTCATAACTTCTGCTTCTACCCTAGAATTACCATCCGATTCTGACACCGTACCCGAACTAAGTCCCATCCCACAGTTAAATGTAGTTGCACTTAGACTGGATTTGGGCACACACTGAGGCCTATACTGCAAGGACCACCTCCCTTCCCCATAACTAAACCTCACCAACCGTTACATGTTTAGTTTAAGTATGAGTGAGGGCACCTATGCTTCAGGTAGGTGAACGTACATACAAATTCTACCCAAGATTGCGTGGCAGAAATGTCTCGTGAAGTATTGCACGTACCCCTTCTAACAACGTGCGGTTAAATCGCCTAGCGATTCCAGCCATAGCTGGTGAGTAGGCATTGGTTCGCTGATATCTGATACCCAACCTACATATATAACCACAAAATTCCGTACCTCAGTCCGTGCGAACATTTACAAAGTTGAAGCTAAATTGTCTTTCCCTCCTGGCACGAAAGTCAACAAACGTTTGAAACACATCGCTTCCCTTAGCGATGGGAAGCACCCCTGCATAACGAGAATAATCAAGTAAAGTAAGCACATATCTACAATTACCCAAGGATACCGTGCGACTTGGGCCCCAAACATCCATGTGAAGGAGCTCGAGGGGCTTCTTACTCTGCAAAGCACCAATACCCTTAAAACTGGTCCTAGTCGATTTGGTTACCTTGCAGACCTCACACTGAGGAGAGTTAGGCTTCACTCACTAGTATCCATGTACCACCTTGGAGTTATGGAAATGTATTGTGCCCAATTTACGCTGATGACCGAGCCTCGAGTGTCAGGTTTCCACAGAAACCGACTTAATTGGATATAACTTCAACACGTACTTTAAAGTCCCCCTTCTGATTCCTACTTAAGCCAAGGGAACTCGTACTCGAACCAGATGAACAAACTACAGCTCCATTCACATGTTTTGGTTTGACCTTAAGAGGCAATAATGCATACACAATAAAACTTGTTTGCGATTCGCAAGAAAAAATTGGGCATAGTGGCCCCGTGCGACCGCATATAGCGGCCAGACCCCAAAGGGCATCAGATTCACCCCCCCCCCCCCACTCAGCCTAAGGACCCAAGGAAGAGAAGACAGTCGAAGGCAAAAGGAGGGGGGAGAGCCCTACTTCAAACCCATAGTACTAACCGTCCAAGTTGCCAAACTCCAGTGAGACCATGTCTTGATGCACACCGCAGGAGCCAACGCAGCTGCCATTCCAGGACCAAAGAAATGTAGAGGCAATAACGATTAATGTAAACATACCCTAACATATCATAAACACATAGGCCTATGGGCAAACGCCCATGGAGACACTTACCATACCATTGGCGACACAATGCTCACCGGCGACATGTGACACCCTTAACGTGACAACTGGCAACAGAACGGCGACAATGTGTCCCGCTGCGTCAGCGTCATAATAGCTACTTACCCTGGTGACAACTGGCTACAGAACGGCGACGATGTGTCCCGCTGCGTCAGCGTCATACAGCTATTTTCCCTGGCGACAACTGGCTACAGAACGGCGACAATGTGTCCCGCTGCGTCAGCGTCATAACAGCTACTTACCCTGGTGACAACTGGCCACAGAACGGCGACGATGTGTCCCGCTGCGTCAGCGTCATACAGCTACTTTTCCTGGTGACAACTGGCTACAGGACGGCGACAATTTGTCCCGCTGCATCAGCGTCTAGTAGCTACTGAGTGTCGCCGATGGTGCTACACACGTGTTGCCAGTGGTGACAGCGTGGGTCCGGTTAAAAACCGGCTTCAATTTGCACCCCTCGGCTCAACCAGCATTGCAATTATGTCCAAACGCGGCACTTGCAACTTTTTTTTTTTTTTTTGCTGGGATAGTCGGACCACGGACAGCGCCCGTGGCCGGCTTTTTACCACTCAGTGTAGGAACCGCACCGCTATTTTCCCCACCGGGAGCGGTCGTCCTATTCATCCTCTCAACACTACTGGTTTTCAACTTACCGCCACTGTCGGCCACTCACCTAACGCCCGCCATCGGATCGGCACGAACCTGCCTTGCGGGACGGTGACAACTCCACTGGCTCACTCTACAAATCACCATCTGCATGAAAAAAAATGATATTTCAACACGAACAACGTCCCGGGGAAGAACGGGAGGCAACGACGCCTCCGTAACCACGAATCACAAAGGCTTCATTCTCGGCCGCCATCTTGCCCTCGACGACGACCGGCCGACGAAACACACCGCCGGCATGGCCGTATCCGTTAAGCCTACCGTCTACCGACCGTTGCCGTGCTTCGATCCTGTTCCCACCGTGCTGCTTTCCAATAAGCCGCTCGTCGGATCCACTTCTTGACATCGAAGTCTGTTGTTGTAGTCCATAATACGCGTTGGTTAATTCGCGAAGCACGCAGTAAAAACTCGCACAACCATCCACGATGGGAGTTCTCGAAAAGTGATGCGGTTGGACTGGTGGGGGCGCTGACGTCGGTAAGGACGTGCAGCGCCGCCTGGCGGCAGTGGAGAAAAGCTTAGGGTGAACGTAAAAAATGGTGTTTTTAGTTCATAAGCGAGCAGTAAATAGCGTAAAAAGGTGGTTTTAGCATAATTACTGAAGGTAAGTATTTGCAGGAAGTAAGAAATTGTGAATCCCTTTCAAACGCTAATGTGATTGAAGTCTTTATTTTTAAATATGCTTGTACATTAACAGGATTTATTTTTTAACTGGTTAAAACTTACCTTAGAGGTGAAAGTATTGGGGTCCATGTACAGTCCAGGTGCACCATACACAGCACCTTCTTCAGGCTCCTGTTCAAAATCAGAAAGAGACACCTACTAGATTTACATTTCCGTAAAACTTTGGACGTTGGATGGATGCTACGATAGCATGCTTGTCAAAACTGAATTGCTAAATAAACCATTCAAGTTAGTAACTCACAAAAGAGAGGAGTTTCTTAGTTTAGCTTATTTAAGAACAGACTATGAAATCTAACCAGTTACCAAGCTTGGAATAAGAAAGTTAGCTTATTTTTACTATTCTGATTTCGACGAGTAACAGGGCAGGTGCTGCCTCCTCCAAACATAGAAATTAGGCTGAAGGCAAATTTTTTTTTTTAACAAATCAGTAAGGCTGTACCGATCCAATCATTGCCGAACACAGCATGATAGTATCGCTCGGCAAAACGATCATATTTTACCAGTAACCGATCCAATCAAACCTCCCTCAAACTTATCACACAGATGCTATCCCATTTTATTTTCTACATTGTGTTTGTAATAAATCGTGTTAAGAATTAGCTGCTCCTGTTCAATCAGTTCGATTACCTACTAATTGTAATTAGTTACCATCAACTTGTTAGCAGTTAATATTTTTTCATGATCGCGACGTGAAGAAACAAATTTCGATAGCTTAAAGTCATCGTTGGACATGGACACCGTACTTCCTGCTTGTATCGCGCAAGCGACGAGTGTCAGTTGAGCAACACCCTCATATGCATTTGCACAACAGTGTCTTTCTAATTGAATCGTGCAAACACTGCAATGTTACCATTCCTTCTGCTGGTTATGCCCTCTAAGTTTCATGTCAAATAAAGAAAAGTCCAATGAAAACAGATATTTGTCAAACTTTATTTTCAACTCCCGTTTAGACGTGCAGTTTCGCATACAGCAAGCCATTCCACTAAGAAACATGAAGGTCTAAGAGTATGCATCACATAGAAAATAGTCAATTTTTGTTTATGATCGGTAGGTTTTTATTTGATGGGATCAGAATATCGATCGACAAGCGATTGGCAAGATTGACATTTCCCCATGGATCGGATCAAGATCGGATTGGAAGTAAATCTGCTGATCGGTACAGCCTGGCAAATCTGTAAAATTAATGTAAAAAAATTCTTATAAGTCGGTCGTGGATATGAGGGGGTCAAAAAATTCTAGGTTTAAGATAAGTGGAGGGGGTAGAGAGTTTGGGAAAAAGTTGTAGGCCTGTTATAAAAGGTTGAGTAAAATATATAAAAGGCCAAAAAAAAGGGCAGGACTGTGAAAAATGGTGTCAACAATATGTAAAGAAAAAAGGGAAAGAGGGGTGGGGTTTATAAAAAGGACGGAGTGAAAAATTAGTTTTCTCTCACCCCCATGGTACATTTGGAGTGCTCAGTCTCAATATGCATGAGTAATGTTGGATTTTACATTAAAATAATCATTTTTAATTTGCTACAGTATACTTCGAGTTATTACTGCTTTCTTTCAAACATTTGTGCAGTCAGGGTGGACAGAAAATGTTTGTTTTGAATTTGCCAGACTTTTACAGAATTTGATAATTTCCCTGACCATTGGCATAACTTGTTGACCGTGTGGTGGAAGGACCAAAACTAATGATTAAAAAATATACTCTTCCTTATGAATTTCCACGTTTCATATGAACTCTGGAAAGTCACTGATAACACTTACTGCACCAATCCTTCGGACAACATCTTCGTTCACTGGATATTTTAATTTCATCTTGCGGTAGAGTGGATGCCGCTCATAATAGCTGACCAGTTCAACAAGCGACTCAAACTGAGCTGTGCCAATAATAAATAAACGGCCATCTTGCTTGATGCGGCAATGCTTTATCTTTTTCTCAGCCCTGAAACATCATATAGGCCTAGTGTTATAATTCTTCATGAGAAAAATTTGATTGACTTTGAGGAAACCACATGTTTTAGTCAATAAATTCATTCTAAACCCAACAGAGCTAATGAAAAACATTTACAGAACAGGAACACTTTTCAAAATGAATTTATTACGAATAACCTTTACCAGCCAAAAACTAAGACCACGTATTATTAAAAAAAAAATATGTTTCTCAGGCAATAAATGTTACATAGATGATGAGGAAAGTGGATTTTATTTTTACTTACCAGAAATCCTCTGAACACAAAACCAACTAAAACATCATCTGCTGTCAAGGAACTTAATTTTTCATGATTGTCAAGAAAAATGGGCGGTTAAGTGTTGCCTAGAAACAATTTTTTTTCATTGTATTACATAGGTTGGTGTTAGCAAGTCATGAAATTGGTTCGTGTAATTCGTTGTTCCACGTAAACTGCTTATTTCCATAATGCTTCCCCGTGAATATGTTGTGAAATAAATCAAATAGCATTTTACTTTTCTTGAAAAAATAGGGTCCTTATCTCTGGTCAATACAATCTACTAATTATATAAAGTGTTGAAAATTATTAAAGCAATTTTAGAATTGTAACGTCCATCAAGACAAGTCAGATTCAGTTTTTAGGCTTAATTCGCAGTCGTCTATACCACATGGCTAGAGACTATACAGTGAGTGCTAACATATTAGGTATTGGCAGCTATTTTCGTAGTTCCAGCCCTAAGAGGTTGAGATGTTCAGCTGGTGAAGATGAACACATATACCAACCGAGAATCTAGCAAAGTGGCCATATTTATATACCGTTGCACAAAAGACTCCCGCCAGGAATTACGCAATCGGTAACGTGCCTTGCGCACAAAGCAGTTTTAACTGGTTAAGCACTTGGACTCCCTCCGTGCATTGCAACAGGGCACTCGGCCTGTAGCCTACAGCTACTGGACGAATACGTAATCCCACAAGTAATGGCAACGTGCAACGAGCAGTGTTGGCTGCATAATGCACACTGCATTACGATGCAAGAGCTTGTAATAGAATGTGTTACTGTCTCACCCACCTGTCTATGAAAGTGCACGAGCGCTACAAGAATGGACGATTTTTTGGTTTGTTTACCGAAAGCTGAATTTGAAAAAAAAAAAGTTAAATGTGGAGCATTGTTCTGGATGTGGTTGGACATATGAAACATTTATATTTATTTGTGTGGCCTTTGTTTGTTGCACTCTTGACAAAGATACCCCCTCCCCCCTGCCATCAATAACACATGATTAGATATTAATTCTCATATCTCGCACTCATCTTCATGCCAAAAGCAGTTACTAGTTCAATTTTGTTCACTAATTTACGCAACTGCTCCCTCACTACTGCCGGAACTTGATGCTTGCCCAGCCGAAAGTCAGGATGCAACACAACTGCCAGTGAATCTTGAAGAAGAATGTGGATGCCATTTACGCTTAACCTTTTAAGCAGTATGAACGTATATAAACATAAAAAAAAATCATCCAAACCGCAGTAGCGACTTATATATACGTTGTAGCTTTGAAGGGAAACTGCAGGTTGAAAAACGTCATCTTCGGCCAAAATATCGAAATGAGAAAAGCTGAAATTCGCTACCTGATATGTTGTGCATCTATTTCTGTAAAGAAAACCTTGTTACCGATGTCTATAATTTTATAAAGCACTTCAGCTGAGTGTACACTCACTAAAAACTACAAAGATGTCGTTCTCATTATTTTTTTCCGTAGTTAGAAAGCAGAAAATTGGTCATTGTTGATCAGCGGTAGCGGTTAAAGCATTTGCCTGGGCGCCGCCATCTTGGATTCGTTGGAAAGCTGGAATTTCCCTCTATCCAGGCCTCTCAACATATTTTCTCGATGCCTATTTGGCATTGGCCAATCAGGCGATTGTAATAGGCCGTTTCTAGCTAACTTTCCAAAGCATTTGAAGATTGCGGGCCCTCATGGGCCAGTTGGCACCACGTGACCGATTTGCACGCTCTCATTGGCTGATGCGCGATTTCAACATGGCCGCCGCCGCTCGCTTTGGATTTCATGTGAGCGCTTGGATTTTAGTTCGTCGTTGAAAATCACAAGAAGATGAGTAAAATTAAAAATTCTCAACATTACAAAATTAAAACAGCAGCTGCGATGCTAAACTAAAACGGAAAGGAAGCCTATAAACCTAGACACTAACTCTTGTCACGTAGGAACAACGATTTTTAGCCTAATTAACGCTGACTTTCGAACACGTTTTGTAAATGTGTCAACACGGATATTTTCAATTTTAGTTTATTACCACCCATAATTTTAAAAAAAAATGGTTTTCCGAAAATATTAAAACCATTTATCTGATTTTTTTCTGTGCACCTTATTAATATCTGTTGCCTGTGAGTAGTAACTTTGAAATAATTGTGTCCAATAGTTTTCGCAAAATAAATATTACGTTAGTGCCTCACTCCACGGAAGACGAAAAAAAAACTCACTCCATGCGCGATCACATTTTTAAAAAACTCAATCCTGAAAAGGTTAAGGTGATGAAGGGCGTACCGAGACAGCAAAAGGAACTAAACTTCCAACTTAAAAGTCCAAGAGTGTTTCCCTAACGACAGATCGAATGTAAACTTGCCTTTCCTAAGTAGTAAATTTACTCCCCAACAGAAAACACTTTTAATACAGAGGGAGCAAAATATCTAAGGCCCAGCAAGAGCAAAAATAAGTTAAACTGACAGCCAATAAGCATCTATACAAAGAAAGAGTTTGCCTGACCACTAGTAGGCAGACACAGCTGAATAAATTTACTACCCTATAATTTTCCCGCTCTACAACATTTACAACTACCGTAAATTGTGTATCAAATGCCCGGGCGACACTAACGTCCAACCCCAAAATGCTGTACGATTAAAATCGTGAAATGGTGGAGTAGACGCCCAACCCTTAAATCCCTTTTTCTGCGTAAAATTAACGAAAGCTTTACTCAGTGAATTGGAAAAATAGCGGGGAAAACAAATACCCGCACTGCTTGCTATGCTTCCTTGCCCTTCTCCCTCCTTGAGGTAATAGTGGAGTCTTCCTGTCTACTCTTCTCTTCACAATTAAAAAAAAAAATATAAAACTTGGTCTTTCCGACATCGTTGTGCAAAGTTTTAATAGCCAAATTTTCTGGGATAGATGTCCAGTAGTAAGGTTAGAAAAAGAATTACGCTTCATTTAACGCCCCCGCTGATTTTTGTCAAATTAACTGCATACGCCCACGGGCGTTTAGTACACGATTTACGGGAATGACAAGAGTAGGATGACGCAATAAAACAAGCATTATTCACTTTCCACACCTAAAGGAAATCGCAAAGGCTCCATCATCAGTTTCACTTCTGCGTACTAAAAATGCTCCATCATATGGAATTCGTTTAAGCATTTCTTCTGCTTCTGCTCTTGACATCTGGGCATGAAACCATCTATAACAAACAATTTAAACTCACAGTTACTAAGCGAAAAGATTAATAGTTTTTATTAAATTGGGTCAAATTTTACGGGGAATAGGAAATGAAGTTCCTCGAGATAAAATCACTAAAGCCCAAAATGCTTAATCTCATGAGGTCAGAATCACCGCTATTTTGCTAATTTTTGATTGTCCATCCACTCAACAATCTTCTTCAGGCAATCTTGACGAATTTTACAAAGTCCTGGCTCACATCTTGTCTTTCGAATCTGGCGGTTGTTGAAGCCATGTCCCACCGTACCTATCAGGCACACCCCAATGCTGTAGCAGACGCCCGTGGAGGTTTTGTACTTTAGTAATTTTATTGCGAGCTATAATGAGCTCTCATAGTAGAAATTCCGTTTGTGTGTACAATGAAGTTTATCTAAATCCTTCATTGTTTCCTTTATTTACCAAACTTTATTTTTAAAGTCGATTTAAGAATTCTTATGTGCCTGGAAATATTTACCATACAAAAAACAACTTATTCGCACGGAAGCCTGAAAAAACACCCATTTTCTTTCTGGTTAAGCCAAATCAATTGTGCAGTCTATCGAAATGCTAATCTTTTAGTTAATATGAAAATATACTGACGAATCATTACAGGTGATACTAACTTCATAACCACACAAACAATTTATTTTAAGCCATTGAAAATTGACAGAAGCTTGTTACAGTGGTAGCGACCAGACTTGACAGAAGGAAAAGCTGACATTTGTTAACACAATTCCAGTACCACAATAACTGTAGTATAAAAACATCAGCCCTGTTATTATTCACCTGAATTTTTGGTGAAATTCCAAACTCTTCACCGTCATCAGAAGCACGTCCCACAAAACACACAAGAAATCAATTACTACATCTCTTCGGGGATTTCAAACAACGCACTGCTGTGGGTTCAGCCACTGACCTACATTCCACGGCTCATCTAGTCTGGATCAACACTCGAGTGCATTATCTGCTCAATGCAATCCACTTAGCCCAGCAACAAGGTTCATACGGGGAAATTGTTCAACAGGTTCACGAGAAATCAAGTCCCTGAACTCCTGCAAATCCATACATTTACATGCTTTCTGCAGTTGCTCAGGCACAAGTGAGGTTTCCCTTCTCTTGGGCTCAGGCAATATTGGCTTAAATGTTTTTGAATCCATTGGTTGATGAAGACTCGGTTTAAGACCCCCTATGCCCGGTTTAAGGAAGAATGCCAGAAACGATGGTGAATTCAGGGTTAATTGCGGAGTCACGCAGTCTGTCCTAAGGAGATGTTCAGGGATGGTAGATTGGGCTTCTAGCAAGAAACTAGGAAGAATTGTAGCTGGTTACGAGACTAGCTCCCAGAGTGAAGCTGAAGGGGGCTGCACGGCCTTATGTACTCAAGAGTTGCAGCCAGCACCCACCACAGGTGGTGCAAGGTACTTCCTGTAGAATATCCTGATATCCCATGCGCTATCTCTGCTAGCAGCCACCCCTAGTGGCAGGCAAGGCAACAGCCACCCTGACCAATGGTCTCCAAGGACTGGACCATACATTATTAGAATACATTACATTAGAATGTACATTAGACCATACATTAGAATACATGGATATTAATACAGAGTATACAAAAGACATAACATGGAGCCATAGCATCAAGGTAAAGAGGCCCGTAAGGCCCTAGCTGAAAGTATAGGAGAAAATAAGGGAAGCTACGGAAATCGTCGTTGCAGTAATTTAAGAGAAATATCTTGAAATTATAATAACGATAAACTAAAAGCTTACATTTCAAGGGTATTTACGTAAAGAAAATGTAAACTATTTGTTAGAAAAATTATTACTAAGAGTTATGTTAAAAGTTGTACTTACTCCTTTCCCTCGTGTTTGTTTGGCTGCGGTACAGGATGCTTCAGGGTCATAAGGAACTCTTGGCTGCGCAAATGATGCGTTCGGTAATGACTAATAAGACTAAATAAACTCTCAAAGGCTACTGTTTCAATTAGGTAGTATTTGGTTTGGCCGCGTTCTTGCCGCGAACGGATGCGACAATGGTTAACTTTTCCCTCCCGCCTATAGAATGCATAAGAAACAAATATTTCAGAACACTTACTAATTCTAACCAAAATACAAGAATAGCAAACAACCAAGTTATATCATAACAGCAATTCTTATTAGGGGTTTCTATCAGGGCTGCGCCGATACCACTTTTTGTAGATACGACACTAATACTGAGAGTACTGGTAGTCCGATACTGACACCAATACCAGGTTTTATTTTTTTTGGAAACAATGAAACTTAAGCAAACTTTGGCTTCACCAGCTTGCTTTAGGACTAAAGGACAATGCTTACGAAATATTTTCGAATTTGTGACTTGGTTATTACATTTTTAGCTCCTAAGCCTTAAAAATAATAATCTGGTACTCTGGGCCCCCCACATGGGCAGAAAAACCCCTCACTGATGCTTTTTAAGACCATCATCTACTTCATCTGAGCGCAGAAACAGGGGAGATTTACTGCAGGTTTTTAAGATAGTGCGTGGCTTTAAAGGTGCCGACTTCTGTGATTTATTTTGTGCTGCCCCACCTGTTGGGATCAGATGTCACAGGTACAAGCTGCAGAAACAGTACGTGAGACTTGACGCACGGAAATACTTTTTCTCCAACCGCACTGTACACGCCTGGAACAACCTCCCGTTTCGTGTTGTTGAGGCTCCCAGCTGTAATTCTTGGAAAGAAAGCTTTGATCGATTGTAGTCC
>JAHWFP010243421.1:0-29355 GCA_023313725.1 Lithobius niger
ATTGTCACACCTGTCAGTAGTGAAGCATTTCTGTCAGGAGTGGCTGCCCTGCTTAGCAGCTTCCTTCTACTCAACAAAATTTAGGCCTATTTGCAGCGCGAGAAATGATTGCACGTTAGCAATAAAATTCATGTAACTCCCTTAAAAAACGTAGTTGCGGCTTAATTATTTTTTTAAACAGTTCGTAATACTTATGCCTTAACCCGAATATTCGCACAAATAAATTATACGGCATATTTTGAGGGGGAAAAAATGGCACATTTATTATAAATCAATAAAACGTAACATAGTAGACTTTAAGAGCAATTTTGACCAACTTTATATGCTGAAAGAGTACTTTTTTTTTTAATAAACGTAATGATCTATCTGTTATCTTTCTTCACACCAAAAATTAAGCAAAAATGTGTGAAACTTTTTTTTTAATTAAATAAAATTATCACGTCTATCAGTAGTGCATTAATCGCTCTCAGGAGTGGCAGCTTCCTTTTCAACAAAGTTTGGGCCTATTTTGTAGAAACGGGCACGTAATCACACAGCCGTAATTATTTACATCCAGTTGGCAAGCTATTATTAATTAAAATCTTATGAGGTAGTTGTTTCTCCTTCATTAGGGATGGGGAAAAAAGAAGTTATTTTATTTTCAGTTGTTCCAGTGGTCTAGCGACGAAGCACTTCTGCAAAGCGTACGCTAAGCCTATTCCCGACTCGGACTAGTTACATCGTGTATTTCTCTGAAATCCATATTGTTAAAAAAAAAAAAAACCTCCAACGAAGAAAATTCATTTCTCAAATGTTCATACTTCTAATCCAATCCTGAATTCGCTGAAATGGCGGACTACTAATGGATTGAAATAGAACGCAACCGATCAAGCGACGCGAGACAAGCAGGACGGCTGCCGCGGGCCGGGGCTCAATGGTCGGCAGCGGTGGGGCAGAGTTCCGTGGTTGGGAGCGGCGGGCCGGGGCTCCTTGGTCGGCAGCGGCCATTCTTATCGCGTCGTGCTCCGATCCAATCGGACGCATCGCATTTGATTCACTTGACAAATTATCGACCATTTTTCAATAAAAAAAACGTTATCACAGTTACCTTTACAGTTATATCTCTCAAAGACGTCCATAATTTGCTAATTTACCTCAGTCTAAAGTGGTACACGATGTAAATCAAAATCCGAATCGGGAGAGCCGCTACGCGATTCAATGGCCGCCATCTTTTTTTTTTCGAAACTCACGGGGGCAGCGAATGAACACGACATAGCTCGGGAAAAAAATTAATATTATTGGCTAGAAACTAGTCACGTGGACAAAATTGGCGGGAAATTGTAGCAGACACATGCCTTTAGTGAATGAATGCTCCAGGAGCGATCAATGCACCACGCGGACTGACGTACAGCTCGATAAAGTGGCTCCCGTAAATTCTACGGGTCCGGCGCGCAACGGTTGGCTTGCCCTCCCGTTAAATTCACGGGTCCGGCGCGCAAAGGGTTAAGCAACCAGCAAATGCAGTAAAGCAGGGAAGCCTCACGCAGCCCCTGCGTATGAATACAGAAACGTAACGAAGACCGGGCTCCAAGGTTGGTCAGTCGCTACCTTTAGGCTAACATACAGCTGGCAAAAAAAGGGCAAGAAAATTACAACTATCAAGATTTTTACTAAGGCTGTACCGATACAGATACTATATCAGTAAATCTGAAGATATTCAACGGAAAATAAACCGTCAGGCCTACTGAAATTACTCTGAAACTCACTAGGTTCACGTGGACCTTGGAAATTATTCATTACACTCACTTTCAAAAACAGGCAACCTTCACGAATGTGAATTGTGTGGCACTCGCCATTTGGCCAGTAGACATTAACCGTTTCGAGCCTAAACGACGAGATATCGTTGTTGCAATATCGCTGCGAAAAAGCCTAAACGACGCTATATTGTTCGCCCACTTCACCGCAATATTAAAAAAAAAATCCAATTGCGTACATCGGAGGTGTAATACTGATCAACATGGGTATTTTTTAACGTATATTTTCAGTTAATTCCGATTAATATGATTTAATATCTTTTTATTACATTAATTGTTATTATATGCATCATGGCCAAAATCGATGTGAAAATTGTGTTTGCTTGCTGAAAATAGCCCTTGGTTCAAACGATCTTATCTCCGGAACGACGCAACATACAGCCGCCATCTTGGTCGCGTTCGAGAGAGGGAATTCCCAATTTTCTAGCCCACGAAAAATGACGTCACTACCTGTATTCCTCGAATCAAATGTGCCGTTTCAACGGGCTTTGTTCAAACCCTTCGGCATCGCGAGCGCCGATTGGTTCGCTCGCGGCACGTGACTCTTCGGCCGTTCACAAGTGACGTCACGCGAAGCAAGTGAAGGTCGCATCCATTGGCGCTAGCAGGAGTGCTTCGCATTGCGGGTAGCCGGTCGCAATGGCTGTCCTACGCGAGTTGGTAGTGGGCTTTCGACGATCGCAAATTTTGAAGGAATAAAGCAACTTTCCCTATTTTTACGATAATAAAATATTAAACGATTTCGGAAGTAATAACAGGCGTTGTGACGGAAGAATACCGAGTGGACGTTATCATTCCGAATACTGTAAGTTTAAACTTTGATTAGCGCTGTTCACGTAGTCAAGTTCAGGATTTTTTTTAAATAATGAAAACGTAGGACGATGGTCCCAATTATATTTCTGGCTAATAATTTACAGTATAATTATTTCATCTGCGAATTTTTATACTCCTACACCGCATAGTTTTTTTTTACAATTTATTTTCGTGAGGCATGCAACTTGTTCATGGCAGCCATAGGCTTTTTTCAGCAGGAAAATGAAAAATGGAGTTAGGCTCGAAAGGGTTAAAATGCACTCGCCATTGTCCATTACCTCCCCGCCATGTAGAAACAATTTCAGCAGTTGTGCTACTACTTAATGCTTAAATATTGTTTGCAATAATCCAATTCTATCAACTAAAGTGGCTAGCGACATTGCTGCACACTTGGTTTGAGAACCCTTGTAATTCTGCACGCAACGCCGCAAACCGCTTGTTTCTAGCTAATATGGTTCCCGAGATATGACAATTTAAGCATCAGAGTTTGTTAATCAGTCGCCATTTTGGCGAGTGGCTCTAAAAACCAAGTCACCAACTGCTGAATTTTTCTCGCCGTTTGGCGACCGAAATTAGTGAAGGTTGAAAACAGGATACTGTTTATCTTGCAAATGTTCTACTGCATAAAGATTTGTAACGACAAAGACAAAAATGTAACCAGAGGACCATTTTTCCTTCATCGTGACAGACAAAAATTTGCAAGATATGGAGGGTATCCTGATTTTGAAAGTGAGCGTGATGAATAATTTCGAGTTCCAGATGTTCAGCGGATCAGCATCAGATCAGAATTTCTTAGCGATTCATGACAGATACCACAAAATATTGCTGATAGAGAACTGCTACAGACTGCCATGATTCCAAAAAACGAAAGCTCAACACGAAGTCTTATCTTAAAATGTCCCACCGCTTACTGACAATTTTGAGTCAATCTTTACGTCTGTACGCTTAAGCTTCATTCCAATATCTTCACAAATTTTCGAATGTCTGGTTTTTCTGGGGTTGGGAGGGATTCGGACTTCTTCCGGCTACTGCACCACAGCTCTTCGTCGAAACGAACGATCACAACAAAGAGCGGTGATGTAGTAACCTGAAAAAGACATCAGACTAAGCTCCTCCAATCCCAGAAACACCAGACTGCAAGATATTGGGATGAATAAATCTTTTTTCCTTTGAAGCCAAGCGTACAACACAGAAAAATAAAGTCATCTTGAATGAAACCAGTACCTGTATTGGTAACAGGAAAAAAAATTATGCAATGTCGGATCGGTAGACTGAGTTTTTAACTAGAGTTTTGTTCAGCAAATATAATCATAAAAATTACTTACTTCAATAAAATTGAGGCAACCATCTCGTGGCACGAATGCCGTTATCTTTTTGCCATTCTTAATAAGTTGAACTCTAACACATTTTCGGATGGCAGAGTTAGGTTGCTTGGCTTCCACACCACTGAAAAATAAAAAAAATTTAACTGTTTATCAGTAATACCCTACAACATTCATCCAGGCACCATTGAAGCAGCCACAGAAATGTTGGTTAAAATACAAAAAGAATGTTGGTTAAGAAAAAAATCCCAGGAAATTAGGAAAACAAAGGAGCTTACAACCTCCTGTTAATTGAACAGATGCCTATGAAATGCAAAATACTCTCAGAAAAAATCAGCAGCCATGGAAAGTTTGGTTTCATTAAGATCAAACGGTAATTCCAATCTTCATCACAGAGTTTTTTGCACTCATTACGTAATCTCTGGATACACTAATTGGAATATTTCTTTACTATCAAAAAACTGGATATCACATAATATTTAGTGTGGGACAGGATTCATACATACTAAAATTCTAAATTTCATGACTCGTTAATAAAAATTCACGGACCATAACAGGCAATGAAACGATTAAAAGAGACTTGTATCTATATCTACAGCTTTCCTTAACATTATACAAGTATTCGACATGGACAGTGAGTCATTTTTTTATTTCACTGATCGAGAACATTAGCTATTACTAACTCGCACACACCAATAAATATTGGAAGCAGTAGTCGAGGCCAGATGGGTGTGGAGAACCAACCATGACAGGAGAAACACAAGCGATGACGGCAGGAAAAGCCAAACACAGTTAACGCCGCAGTCTTTCAACGAAGCTAGAGATGCCGACCGTTTGGGTAGGTTACGGCATGAATGACAAGAACAAGATGGTGAGCATGAGGGCTCAATGCCCGGAGAAGAACATGAGCTAGAGACAGCCGACGGCAAGGGGTACTTCCTAAACAGCTTGGTATCACATTCCTTTGCCATTCCAAAGGCTTCTTATGGTGAAAAGATGCTTTTGCTATCTCGACATCTTCAGAAGAAAGCACGCCCAAATGGAGCGCGCTCTCGAGAATAAAAGATGAGTCTTATGCGCCATGAGCACTTTTCTACTTGCAGGGAAGTGTGCATTAGGGATAGTCCAATATTGATATCGGTATAATCTGTATTTTTGCTATATCGGTATCGGACCAATACAAGGCTTCCGATACAGATATTTATTGTGCCAAGAAACGCAACCGGTTTCCCTGCCAGGGTTCGTACCATTTTGGCTGAATGGATTTCAAGGACTTCTAAAGACTTTTTTTCAAGGAATTGTAAGGACTTAAGTACCAAATGTCACGCACAACGGACACCGGTGTGCAATTAGTAAAGGACACCATTATATGTCTCCAATTTTAAGTCCCGAAACAAAAGTCCCGAAACAGTTACCACACAAGTTTGCTCTTTTAGCTGTTCCCAGTCTCTCTCTCAGAACAAGAAAAAAAAAAACTACCCAACATTTCAAGCAATACTAAACAATAAGCGCTCAAAAAAAAGAGGGCGTGTTGACCCAGACTGCAGCAAGCTTGCCCACCTAAATATGCTTTCTAGTAAACTAAATACAGTACGTACGTAATACGCACTTTATACTCTGCCATGCCAAACACAGGCAATCATGACCGGACAAAACGTACTTACAGTTACACGAAATTCAGTTCTCGTGCCACTGCCATGAAAAACTGGGCAAGCTAACCTGAACAAAACTTCTTATTAAAAGGATTACAACGAGAGCTTCTTAGTACTGCATATGTAATATTAATTTTTCACACTGCCATGTAACGGTTTCCAAAATTTCTGAATGAAACTGCCAACCACTTTATGAATGAAGCTGTGAAGAAGTTAGGAATTCAGCATTCAACTGATTTTAAGAAAATAAATTTGAAATGATAAACAAAAACTGCCAGCAGAGGCTTATTCAATTGGTATGGAAATGAAAAGGACTTGTAAGGATTAAGTATTGCATTTTCAATTTTTCAAGGACTTGTAAGGCCTTACAAATGGTAAAATTAAAAATAAGGACTTGTAAGGTTTGTAAGCACTGGTACGAACCCTGCCCTGCAAAAGTGCAAATCTGAGAAGATGAATGTACTTAAGTCATTAGTCGGAATAGGCAGAAAAATGCTCTTGGTTCTGCACAGAACTGTTTGGATAATCTCAACAGTTGGAACCCATGCTAAACCAGAACCGAAGTTGCATTTTTTGTACGTGATTTAAACTTTTTAGTCATTTTCTATTATTATCGTTATCAACACCGGCATCGTATCGGTTTAACCTTCATCAGTAAAAAGTCTTATCGGCCAATCCCTAGTTTGCATGCTCACTTCAGGGTTAGCAAGATGGCTGAATTTTATATTTTTGTGGCACTAGAAAAAAAACCTTATTTTAAGTACTGTTGGAAGTAATGTTTGCTTAAATAAATGCAACTTTGGTCTCCTAAATAACCTCAACTTTAAATATTGAACTGTGGTTTGCATCAATGAAAAAGGCCAAAAATTTATTAAAAAGGTGCATTGGAGTAAAAATATACAAACTGTTCATAAACAGCAGGTTGCGTTTTGATTTAATAAAAAAAATCACTGTTTATACACAAGGTAACTGTAAATCGTGGATTAAATGCCCATGGGCTTATGCATTTAATTTGGCAAAAATAGGGGGGTAGGCTTTAAATCAAGCATTATCAATTTTCTAACCTTTCAGGACATCTATTACAGAAAATTCGACGATCTCTGAAAGATCAATTTTTTTTACATCCTTTTAATTGCTGTGAAGAAGGGAGGAGGCTTAGGTGAGAGATGCCCAGGCCTTGCGCAGGTGCTAAAGGAAGAGTCCACTATTACTACAGGGAGGGAGAAGGGGGCAGTAAACAGCAAGCAGTACTATCTTTATTCACATCATATAACTTTTAGGTAGAGAAAAAGAACATTTTGCTGGCCCCCAGTCAGGCCAGCTAAAAATGGTTTCTTTTTTGCCTAAAACATACTTAACCTGATAATGTTAGCATTACATTGTCCTCAATTAATGTTTCCCTGGAGGCTTTTTAGTTGCTTGTAGCCGCCTGCTTGCGTGTCCCACTGTGCATGCGCAGCCCTCTATATAAGCGATAATGTGGTTGGTCTCGGCATACATTTTCCTCTCAATCTGTCAGACGGTGACTCAAGAGGGGAGGTAGGGCGGGCTTAGGTTAAGTACGTTTTAGGCAAAAAAGAAACCATTTTTAGCCGGCCTGGCTGCGGGCCGGCAAAATGTTCTTTGATTGTTTGCCAAACATATTAACCTGATAATTTTAGCATTATCAGCAGACCTCGTCAAACGTGATGGCGGGCACCGGTCTGACGGGGCGCCCCGGGACGCAAGCAGGCTTTCCCCAAAATTTGTTTATTGTAGTAAAAATTTTCACTTTATTCAGAACAGGGTGTATGGAACAGGAAGTTGGATCTCTTTCGTAGGGATTGGTGGGCCTGAAAAGGACCGTTGTTTGAGTTCTTGCTTCCATCATGGGATGGCTGGCTTCTGCTTCGATCAGAGTGCTTAAGGGGGTTTTTGACCACGGTTCTGGCTGCGACGATTGGTCCCAGTCGGTGTATTCCCTTTTCTTCTCTTGACATGTTCCTTAGGTAGTGAGAGGTGAATGCGTTGAGTGACGCCAGGACGTGGCTTGAAGAATCTCTTTATTGGTACGGCGTTATGGAGTGCCCATAAGTTGAAATTGCTCTGACCTCGTGTGCTGTTGCTCTTTCTCTGCTTAAGTTGGCCTCGTCGTACGGCATGTCGATTGTTTGCTTAATCCATCGGGGGATTCCAAACCTTACCTCACCTAACCCGAGATGCAGTAGGCAGGTTTTGCTGCTAGGGCTAGAGTTTCGGAACAGCGGGCGCTTGTTGCGAGTGTGACGAGGGAGACAAATTCCTTGGTGAAAAAGCTGTTTTGCATTGGTCGGAGAGGCTTCCATTAGGAATTGCAGGGTGATTGACAAGTTCCAGTCTCTGACAAGTCTTTGTTAGGCGGTTATTTCAGAGGGCAGAGAAGAGCAGGAATTTGGTAACCGTCAAAAAGGCTCGTCTTGTCTGTTGTCTTGATTACCGAATTTAGTGTTAGGTGGCAGGTAATGATCGTTGAGCCTTTGCCGCTGCCGGTACTGGAAAGGTCAGGAAAGGACTTTGGAGTTCGACTGATTGAAGGGATTGATTTCCTTTGTAGAACACTAACGAAACCATTTGGGCCAGTGGCCATCAGACATTGTTTGTTGGTTCTTTGGTGATTCATCTGATGAATTGCAGCCTTCAAGAGTATGATGAGAGTAACTACGTGAAGATTTGGACTGGGGAGGATTGGGTGAGGTTACGAGCCCTTATGTTGAAACCGTGGATTTGGAAGAATAGGGAAAGTTGGTGTGAATAACCATGGGTGATTTAATCCTCACCGAGAAGTCGGTGCAGTCATGGTCGATGTTCTGGAAGAAAGAGAGAGTGTCATTCGTTTTGGCTCTTTGCTCAAAACATGGGTTTTTCAGGTATGAGGCAAGCACCAGCGTGGATTGCAACAGATGTTCTGGTTTTCGCACAAGACGTGGGGTTAGCCCTGGTCGTAGCAGGGTGCAGGGGGTGAAGACATCATCCGACTGAATCTTCATGTAAAGCGTGGTTTTTTAAACTTCGGGTGAGCCGAGAATCGGACCGGACGGCTGCCGACGTCTTGAGGGCAGTCGTAGACGAAACAGATCTTGAATCTTCAAATAAAACGTGGATTTAAACCACGAATGAGACGAGCATGGGTGTTGTCTCGATTTACTAGGAGCATGGGGACAGCAATGGTTGAGACAAGCCTCAAGAGGTGAAAACGGCTTCAGTCTTGGAGCTTTACTCCAAATGTGGGTTTAAACCATGAGTGAGGCGAATTGTGGTAGGCAGCAATTGTTGACTTGATTTTTGCTCGAGACGTGAGCTCGGCCACGGGCGAGATGACAGCAAGGGGCATGAATGGCTTCTTCCATAGATATTTTTTTTTTAAACGTGGGGTCTAGTCCCGTGTGAGACGAGCGGTAGTTGACAGCAGCTGTTGTCTTGATTTCCGCACGATACGTGGGAACAGCCATGGACGAGACAAGTGAGGTGGAGGCGGCTTCCATCTTGATTCACTCAGACCATGGCTCTAGCCACGAGTGGGACGAGCAGCAGTGAGCAGCAACTGATGACTTGATATTCGCTCGAGGTGAGCTACGGTCGAGACAAGTGGCAAGCGGTGGAAACGACTTCTGTCTTGGATCTTCACTCAAAATGTGGGTTTAGTCACGAGTGAGACAAGCAGCAGTGGACAGCAACTGTTGTCTTGATTTTTGCTCGAGGCGTGTGGTCAACCATGGTCGAGACAAGCAGCAAAAGGTGCAAACGGCTTCCGTCTTGGTTCATTCAAAACGTGGGTTCTAGCCACAAATTAGACGAGCAGCAATGGGCAGCGAATGTTATCTTTAAATTTGTTGGAGGCGTGGGGTCAGTCATGGTCGAGATAAGCAGCTGGTCGAAAGGCCGAATTCGGGAAGGCAGCCGGTGTTTCCGTAGCTTGCATTGAGACGTCGTGGTAGCATACGGCGTGAAGAAGATGAGCAGGGGGTGCAATTTCAAAAGCCTTCGAGAGACAAGGTGACTGCGTGTGGAAAGAGGATGGTCGTTAAGGGAAGCCCATGGAGTGGTGAACGTTGTCGCGAGTACATTGCAGATTGTTGGGACCGGGATAGAGTGCGTAAGACACATGAAGCAGGAAACAGTCCGACGTTGGCGACGTAGGCCAACCGCTCAGCGGTCGTCAAACGGTTGAAGACAGGAGAGTACATCCGTGGGTGAGGTGATGAGTGAAAGAAGACATGAAAGTCGGACAGAGGCGTGGACGTCATCAGGTGAGGAAGAACGAGTGGATGGTCGAAAAGACAGAAAAATTTCGGGTTCAAAGGCGCAGAAGTGCTGTCGTAAGGACGTCCATTATCGTCACTCATAGTCGTTAAATTGGAACACATTTTGATTTGCTTCCCAAATTTGGTCCAGTTGCGCGAAGTGCTAACCAGTCGTTCGGCGTGCGGTACGTATTTCGTTTGCTTGGCATTGGTGTCATGTGCGTGGCGTCAACGTCGATCGGCACTGGGGCAGCATAGCTGCGATCTTTATTACGTAATTTGGAAAATTTACTTGTTTGCAGTGCAATTCGTTGCTGAGCACTCCCCAAAGTCTTTCCGAATCTTTACAATTCACGATTGTGATCATCTATATTGAAAGAAACATCATCGCCAATATTGTCGATCGCAGTTTTGAAATGCACTTGCTGCGCCTACTGGTGCTGCTATCTAGCGGAGCTTGAGCAAAGTCGAGATGGTGATGGTCGAGAGAAGAGACCTTCGGCTTGCCGTCGATCATCTTCCAAGGCCGAGAGAGGGGGGGGGGGGGGCGAGAGTGGCTTACCTGCCTTGAGGCGGAGAGACATCCTCTTCGTTGGCGACATAGGCAAGCCGGTCTAAGCCAGCCGCTCAGCGGAAGTGAAGTAAATAAACACGGCCGAATGATATGGCTTGCCGTAAATCTTCTTTTAAGGACGGGAAGAGGTCTGGAACGTAGACGTCTGGGTGCAGAGAGACAACGTCATCGTTGTAGACGTCGTTGGAGATGGCGGTGTGCCGTTGGCCATGTTGTAGCGGGGAGTTGACTACGCCGTTGACGACATGCTCGTCCCGGCCAGGCCGGGCGCATGGCTGTCGTCGTGGACGATCGGAGTAGCAGATAACGCGGCCAGGGTCGAATGATTTGGCTTGCCGTAAATCTTTCTCCAAGGCCGGGAGGTCGGGAAGAGGCATGGAACGTAGACGTCTGGACACAGAGAGACAACATCGTCGTCGGAGATGGCGGCCTGCGTTGGGGAGTCAACTACGTCATTGACGAAATGCACGTCCCGGCCAAGCCGGGCGTGTAGTCTAGTGGTCGTCGCGGACGAGTAGTTCCTTGGCTTCCCGGAATAGCGCTTTGGCTCGACGGCAGTCGTCTTTAAAGTGGTCGAAAAGCGGCGGCGTCCATTGGCTGTTTTGGAGCGGGGAGACGACGACCATCTTGATGTTGGCCGAGCGGGGAGACGTCGACGGGCAGCAGCTGAGGTCGGAAGAGCGTTCTCCGTCGTTGTAGCGGGGAGACGTCGCCGCCATTGACGACATGCACGTCCCGTTCAAAACCGGGGGCGCCGCAGTCGTCGCGGGCAGGAGGGGTAGCAGGAGAGAGAGCAGCATCCGAGGTCGAAGTAGCGACCGACGGGACAGACATCCATCGTCGGAGATGAAACGACACAGAAATCCAGGCGGGAAACGAAGTGACGGGAAGGAACCTCTGGAGGAAAATGAATGCCGAGACCAACCACGTTCTCGCTTATATAGAGGGCTGCGCATGCACAGTGGGACACGCAAGCAGGCGGCTACAAGCAACTAAAAAACCTCCAGAGAAACATTAATTGAGGACAATGTAATGCTAAAATTATCAGGTTAATATGTTTGGCAAACAAAGAAACAACAATTTGAGGGGTGGGCTTTAACTCCACTATTTCATGATTTTGACTTTACAGCATTTTAGGGGGTGGGCTTTAGCTTCAACTGGGCTTTTAATACACGTTTTACGGTAATTGTATTGCAAACTAGTCAACTCGCATAAAAGTAAATCAAGTTTTTAAGCCTACCAACCAATTGCCTTAGAAATTTTTTTTTTTAATATCTACTAGACATTGCTAAGTTTTCAGGAACACAAACTAAATATTTAATACTTAAAAAGTGGGGCGGGCAAGTTTAACTTGACTGACAACTAACCTGCTACAGTTAGTCCACTAATAAAAAATTGTCGGTTCTCAAGCCCTGCCTGGTGGTCAAATTTTCCCTCTTGTCATCACTTTTTGCTAGCGCAAGCTAAATTTATTACCGTACAAGAAAGACCAATTCTCATACATGAATACAAGTATTGATCCCAACTTGGCATTCAATATCAGAGGTCGAATTAATCAGGAGCAAACTGCAATTTGCACTCCAGAATCACCAATTTGCATCTCAAACTCACACGCTGGAGTGCAATATTTGCACTCCGTAGCTCAACATGTGTACAGTTACTGTTGTGCACTTATTAAAAATAATTATCTTATTGCCTGTCGGCACAGCGGAAGTTGAAAGGGGATTTTCATGAGCCAAAAGCATTATGGGAGACTGGCGCTGCAAGTCGAGTACTGCATGGGTGAACTACTTCTAACCAGCTTGAGTGAAACAAATACAGCTGAATATGATGCTGAACCAGCAATAACTATTAACTAGGTGGACAAATGTTGGGAAAAAAAAACTCGCTTAACCGAAGTTGCTTCGTATGGTCAGCGACTTCCAAAAGCTGTATCTATGCAAGCTGAAGACACTGATAGGAACAATAAGACTGAAAGTAGCAGTGGCAAAGAGTCTTTCTGTGATACTGGCAGTGTTATGTCATTGTCTGGAGACAATAGCTACTAGACCTCAATTAGTAGGCTAATTTACATGAATAAAGGTTAGGCTATAAAGTTTAAACATCTGTTTAGTGCAGGGCCGACGGAAGCGGTACGGCCGTACCAGTTTTAGGCACATAATTAAAAAAAAAACACCTGCATAAACGCGTGCCGATCATTATAATCATTCGTTCCGTTCCGACCCTTGTCATCCCTGTGCAAAGTGAATAACAAGTTGCTCACGCACTATCCGGGTTGTTAGCTGCCCTGCCTGACAAATCAACATTTCCCCCATAAGCAGTGAGTTGACCGTGCCTACTTCAGGGAGTGCTGGCCGATATTATTTTATATGTTGCTGAAACAAGAGTTGTGCGCTAGTAAAACATTCTTCGGCGGCGGCGCAGGCAAAAATCGGCGCGTCCACGTTAAGAGGACAGTGGCGACTTTCACAAATTTTAGGCAGTGGCTGCTGCTTTTTTATTCTTACTTGTTGTAAGCCAACAGATGGATGCACAAGGAAACAACAGATAATGGGTGGCAGAAAATATTTGTCCAGCATGCTGAACATAGGTCAGCAAGTTTTGGGAAACTTTTATCTGGAGACAGAAAATGATGAGATAGCAACCTGTAAGGTGCAACATGTTTAATTTAAGTAAATAATCATACAATTTAAACAAATAATGTTTAGTGTAGTTATTGCTTTGGAGTCACCCCCCCCCCCCTCCCCGGGTATTAAAGCCTCACAACAGCCGTACCACTAATTATTTGCTTCCATCGGGCCTGGTTTGTGTGAAGTGAATTTTTTTATGGAAGGATGTGAGATAATAAAGGTTACAAGGTTTTTATATCTGGTTTTAGTGTGAATTGAATTTTTTTGGGGGTGGGGGGAGAAGGTAAATTTATTGCACTCCCAAGTCAGTGTTTTGCACTCCAGACTTAGTTTTGGAGTGCAAATTTTGCACCTGGTCTAACATTTTAAAATTCGACCCCTGCAATATTGTATTATAATGTTAAGCTTACTTGCAGCCTGTAAAATTAAAATCCAAGTGTTTTCGGAAGTTAACCATTTGAGAGCTATGAACGTCATAATATGACATCCTAACCAAATGTTACAACTAGGCGTGTGCAAAACTCGAGTCCAGTTGAGCTCCGATTTGGGCTCAAGCTCTACTCGACCCTTCTTACATAAGCTCGAATGTTTCAGGTGTTTAGAGTTTGCCACATGAAGCGTTGCAGACATCAATAAAACTAGCTTTAAAAAAATCATCTTACGTGTTAAAGAGTTAATTAGTTTTGAATTTATACTTTTAGCCTACGATCAAAACTTACGAGGGTTGACCGGATATTTCAACGAGTGTTCTGTAGCAAGGACTGATACAGTTAACATTGAACTTGGTTGAAGAGTAGCCTACCATTTTATATTGTAACCTGGCAGTTAACATTGAGAAGAGTTTTGGAAAAATTCCAACTCGACTCGAATCATTGGCCAGGTACTCGACTCGAATCGACTCGGAAGTCAAATAATTGAGCTCGCACATCCTTAGTTACAACTTTCCTTCCCTCTCTCCAAAATGCTGAGGTTAAGAAATTGTGAAATTATACGCTCATGGCACTCCAACAGTTAAATGCAGACGAGTTACTTCCAATAAAATAAAAAGTCTGGTGGCCTGGTTCCTTTTGGAATGAAACCATGCCCGAGAACAAAACATATTTCTTTTCATAGCCTTAGTGTAACAAATTAACAAGCCAGTTGTCAGCTGAAACCATTTTGACCACCTTTACACGTCCAGATTTTTATTTTAAATTGTGGCTTTATCATTAACTCACACTTTTTCCAGTACAATTCCCTTGGCGTGAGAGGCACCTCCAAAGGGATTAGCTTTCCAGCGTGTCCCTAAATGAGCCTTCTTATAATCTTTGTCATGCCAACGCTGATCTCGTCGATGATCACGATGTTTACGAGCTGTGCGCAGACCACGTGGTTTTCCTGGAAAATAGAAAATGTTAAATATTTTAAGAAGTAGTAAAGAAAAAGAATGGATGATTTACAGAAAGTACTGTAGTAAGGCAGGCGTAAACTATCAGAAATATAAATTGCAGCCAAGGAATTTCGGTTTCAAGAATTATCAAACGGTAATTCCAATCTTCATCATAGTGAACCTTTGCCTTTTATCAAAATTGAAAAAACTGTACGAAACCAGTTTAGTTCGTTGGAGTGGTACGGTGCAAGTTTGGGCAAATACCCTGACTGCCCGAAGACTATTTGTAACTATATTTGCAGTTTATGTAGTATTGAACTTCTTCAGAGTAAATTTGGCGTTGCACATGTTTTACAAAGTAAAATACGTAACTCTACTAACGATTTTTTCAAAACCACAAGTTCAGTTGGAAAAAAAATTTGCACAAAATATAAGGTTAATCGGAAAATAAAGTTGCTTTATTTGTACAGATGCTGGATTGGATCGGTCGCGATATTTGTCATATAGGTATCGGATGGTTAACTTTCACCGAAATGTCGACACGGGGTTTGCATCACCAACTACGACGATATAAAATTTTGGTTAGGCCATTCAAAAAAAAAAAGCTGTTCTCAGGCTTTTTCATGGGATATAAAAAAAAAAAAAAACCGACACAGCAAAAATAGCAGTTACAGATCATAAAAGGATTCCTTAGTGAGAAACGAATATAAAATTACCATTCTTGCAGTTTGTTGGTATCGGTTCAGCCTTTAACTTATTTTATTTGCTTTACAACAAAATGAATAACCTTATTCTAGTGGTTTAAAGCAATCACTTCATACTCTTACAAAAGTAACTTTGGATCTCTAGTACGGAATTTTAACTGTCTACCTCGAAATGAATTTTTCTTAAGTTGAGGACAGTAAATTGACATGCAACAAAATTGGTTGTCCTTAAGGAATGAGAACAGTCAAATGTACAATAACCTGCCCCATTAATTTGAGGTTTCAGACCTTGTACGATTCACGTACGGCTACCTGTAAGCTTGCGTGTGTTCCGTCCTTCAGCAACTGTGACAGCAACGACACTGCAAAATCTGTTAGTGGTGTTTCACCTTAGACCACGTCATTCATGTCACGCGAGTGACAAGAGTTAATCGGGAAAACTGGGGAGCACCTTCGGAAATAGTTATCTCCCATGACGCAAGGTAATGCTACCACTCGCCTAAGGGCGCACTAGCTGTGTATGGGGGTGAAGGTAAGTGAATCGTTCATCTCGAAGCGAGTTGTTAGTCCAAATTCAGACTATGACCGACCTGCAGAGTAACAGGGATCACACCTGTAGTCTAGTGTTCAACAAGCACAAATTAAAAAGTGATGAACGGTGTTGCCATAACTAGTGGCGCAGCAAGGAAATACGTTTGCAGGGTGCCTAAGAAAGCCAGGATTTAGAGCACTGATAGCTCCCCAAGGAAGTCCACAGCACTGCCCAGGGCTCGAATTGTCTTAGAAAAATTGCATAGCAGAAATGCAACAAAACTTTTAAGGAATAACTTATTTAGTAAAAAACCATACAAAATGTTCACTTTACTTGAAACAATAGCCATTTTTGTTTTACTTTTATTTTGCTACACGCACGGATGTTTGGTCAAGATATGGCATCTGATGCACGTTAAGACTATATTGACCTGTGTCCGAAACGAAAGCACCACCAACTAAATACCGAAGATGATGGTAGGACCAATGATTTTCCAGAATGCATGTGCGACGCTGGCCAAGCCCATAAAGTAGGAGGGATTAGAATCTCCGTGTCAGCCAACACGATCATGACTACGCTGTTATGTTGTCTCGTTTAATACAGTTGCGTAGCTAAACTGAATATATAATTTAATTTTGCATCGCTAAAGATTAAATTTGTGGTGCAAACTGCGATGTGATACTGCTCATTTCAAGCCCTACTGCAGTTTCCAGTTTCCGGATGGTAATTTTGCATGTAAACAATAAGATGTGTCGTTTCCTGGTTCTGAGGGGTGCTAACTAATTTGGGAACATCGGAAGAATAATGACTCCCGTCCGATTTTTTTTTTTTTTTGAATGGACTAAGAATTACTTGCTGAGTAATGTTTTCCTCTTCCATTTTTGGGGCAAACGCACCGTTTGGCCGTGGTTTAGGTCCAAAGTTAGCATTACGCGAGGTAGGCTGTGACGCCATCTTGTTGCCGGCAGGCACGCTCGAGGCAAACGTCGCCACGCAGGAAAGCATCAACTGGGCCAAAGTCCGCCAAGTGAAACGCCAAACCCCAAAAGGTTCATTACAAGTGAAATGCCAAACAGAAGCCGGTACCTGCCTAACCAACACGACAATAACAACCCACTTATCTGAACTGTTAACGGGAAAAAGATATTAGCTCGGAACATGGCGGAAAACGGGCTCTTTTACGTCCGTCAGTGCTAATGTAAGACGTTCATTAATTTCTGACGGCCAAACTAAGCCTTTGCCCCAAAAATGTTATGGGAAAATGTTGGGCTTATGGGAAGAATAGGTGTCTCCTCACCGATCAATTTCATGTTGCGCTAGAATTACGTAAAATGCTCAGCTGAACAACATTTTCCCATACCATTTTTGGGGCAAAGGCTTAGTTTGGCCGTCAGAAATTAATGAAAGCCGCACTTTAGCACTGACAGACATACAAGAGTTCCATGTTCCCAGCTGACATCTTTTTCCCGTAAACAGTTCACGTAAGTGGGTTTTTATTGTCAGTTTAGTTTGGTTTTGTTGTTATTGTCGTTAGGTTAGGTTATAGGTACCGGCTTCTGTTTGGCGTTTCACTTGTAACGAACTGGTTGGGGTTTGGCGTTTCAATTGACGGACTTTGGCCCAGTTGATGCTTTCCTGCGCGGCGCCGTGGGCCTCGAGCCAGCCTGCCGGCAACAAGATGGCGTCACAGCCTACCTTCCGTAGTGCTAACTTTGGACCTAAATCACGGCCAAACTGTGCGTTTGCCCCAAAAATGAAAGAGGAAAACATTATTCAGCAGGTAATTCTTAGTTCATTAAAAAAAAAAAGAAAAAAATCGGACGAGAGACACTTATTCTTCCCATGTTCCAAATGTTGTTCAGCTGATCATTTTACATCATTCTGGCCCAACGAGAAGCTAATCGGAGAGGGGTCACTATTCTTCCGGCAAGCCTTAATTTGGACTTATAAAATTTTGAGTAGTCAGTTTTTTGTGGACCACCCTGTATTGGCCAGAAAGCTTGAGCAAAAGCTTTTATTTAAGAGACCTAACTAGGAGTAAAAATACGTCGGAAGTCTTCGCCACAATCTTCCTCTATCAACAACCTACCAAGTTTGACCAAATCTGTCCAAACAATCCGGCTGCCTACACGCATTCAAATATCAAATCTGATCAATGGACCAGTGCGCGTTGTGGCCTACATGTGGGGTTTCGGGGGAGAGGGATTTATTAGACTAAAAAAAAAAAGTTCTACACTTAACCAGCCAGTTCTTTTTTTTTTTTTTTTAATAAACTCCTATATGAAAGTACTACCTTGGATCAGTAAACACTAGCCAAGCTATAACAGGCCTAGCTGCTGCTAGCCTAGTCCCCGCATCATTATTCTACATTACGACGGGTTCTCTCAGCTACTACTCTTTTTACTGTAGGCCTATCTATATTACTACAAAAGAAACAATGATTGTACGTTTACCCATTCTTTCGGTACTTATTTAAAAACAATTCAATAATCACGTAGGCTCATGCCACGTGCAAGAAAGGGCACATTGAAACAAAATGGCCGACAACAGACAAACTCCAAAATACAAATGAAATACGCATCTCAACAGTTAATTATTACTGCAGTTAGTTTCTACAAGATTCCCCCACCGTACTAACTCTTATTTTCATATAAAATTGCATTAAAAGTAAACAGATTAACATTTTTCCTCTAAGGTAACACACTGCATACTCACCCATGATGGAAAACTAGCCACAAAAAGAAAGCGCCCTCCAAATCTCGCACACTTCTCGACTTCTCGTCAGTCTCTAAATGCAGCCACTCACGTCACAATCATATAAAAACATTTTTCCCCTAAAGTTTTGCAATCATTTATGTATACGTACACGTAATTAAACAAAATATAAAGGTTGGCATTAGTTTATTTAAAATTAATTTAATTAAATACACAAGGATACGAAAGATTTGTGTAGCTGCTTTAAGTGGTTTACATCTTATCTCGCGAGAGTAAGGAGAACGTTCACTAAATACGTAAGTAAACGGGAAAAAAAAAAGACATTGAAAATAGGGTTTTATTTTAAGTTTGAGGGCTTCGTAATTTTCGTCCTAAAACTAATAACGCTTCATTATTTATTTATTCTGGTGCGAAAAGAAAAGTTGCGTATATATTCTTGGACTGTAATTTAACAACAACTCCTATTACGCCTTTTGCAAACGTTCCCATTCTGGCCCAGTGGATCGCAGCCGATCACGGCCATCCAAATACTATAAGTTAAAATAAGAAGACGTACGATTATTTTTAATTGCAATTGATTTTAAACTAAAATGTCTGACGTAAATAACTCCGGTCCAAACGGGAATTTTATTAATAGACTTATTTAGAAGTCTACTGTTTATTATATACTGCTCTATACTGTTAAATACTTCATTTCAAGCATGTAAAAATTTATTAGTTTTCAATAAATTTTGTTAAGCAGTCTGATCGGCACTGTAATAAAACCGGACTAATAAACTTAAAAACGGATAAAAAAAAAAAAAGTAACTTATAATTGTGAACTTGGGTATATAAGCTACCATGAGCCGTCGCACGGAAATCACGTGACTGTGTGATTCAAGATGGCTCCAGCGAGGATGTCGATGTTATTTGGGCTTGCTATTTCTTTTGCTTGCATCTCGTTGTTCGAAGCAAGTTACGTCCCAGTATTGTTTCTGGGATCAGACAGGTATATATTAACTAGTTGTTTTAATGGTAATTTAGTTAATGTATATGTTTGTGCGTGGGTTACCAATGACTAAACGCGTATGGGCGGATCCGGCCTCCGTTGGAGTAGACTTGTGCAACCGGTTCACGATACGATTCTGGTTGGACTATTACTAGCTGTAGTATTCGCTACTGTTTAATAAAAATATTTATGCTCGGTGCAACATAATTACATATAAATTCTGAGATGGTGTAGGTGATGCATCGATTTTGTGTGACGTAACGAAGGTGGCAGGTACCAACCTACCTGTACAGATAATAATGGGGGCGTGGCCAGTTCTACCTCACTTGATTTGTAATGAACAAACCTCCTGTCCCCTTTTTTTGTGTGGCCTTTTTGTTTCTATCCAGAAAGCGAAATGACCATTCAGCAGCTTTTGGTTCCCAATGTAGGCTTCAATTCCACAGACTACCACCAACAAAGAGTTCACATAGGGCAGGTGTTTCTTACTGTGGTAGGTGAAACAGCGATCCCTGTTTTGTGCCCTCCCCGCATCCCTAGGACAACGCCTTTACATGAAAGAACGGTTCTTTTCAAACACTTGGTAGTGTGGTGTAAAGAGTGTCCCCTTCCTCCTCCGCCCCCAACTCCGTAGCCTGCACACTCCAGCATTAGAATAAATAGTTCACATACACCTTAAGGCATCTTCAAATAGTTTGGAACATGGGAAGAATAAGTGTCGCTCGTCCGATTTTTTTTTTTTTTTTAATGGACTAAGAATCACGTGCTGAATAATGTTTTCCTTTCATTTTTGGGGCAAACGCACCGTTTGGCCGTGATTTAAGTCCAAAGTTAGCACTACGGGAGGTAGGCTGTGACGCCATCTTGTTGGCGGCAGGCTGGCTCGAGGCACACGGCGCCGCGCAGGAAAGCATAAACTGGGCCAAATCCCAACCAGTTCATTACAAGTGAAACGCCAAACAGAAGCCGGTACCTATAACCTAACCTAACGACAATAACAACAAAACCACACTAAACTGACAATAACAACCCACTCATCTGAACTGTTTACGGGAAAAAGATGTCAGCTGGGAACATGGAACTCTTGTATGTCAGTCAGTGCTAAAAGTGCGACTTTAATTAATTTCTGACGGCCAAACTAAGCCTTTGCCCCAAAAATGGTATGGGCAAATGTTGTTCAGCTGATCATTTTACGTAATTCTAACGCAACATGAAATTGATTGGCCAGGAGACACTTCTTCTTCCCATAAGCCCATACTTTACTTCATTTATGACATACCCTGCTCATGGTGGTGCTTCAACCGTTGTCTCTCACATCTGACTACTATTCCTGTTCTTGTGAGAGGAAGTGGGGGTCAGGTTACAGTGGGCTCGTTTGATGGCGAGCCTGCAGGTGACTGCACCACTGGAACGACCTGGCATCATCACTGGTCGTGTATGGAGCTGGCTCCTTTCTTGTAAATCAAGTTAAAGTTATAATTCGAAGCACAGACGTGTTTTCAAATACTGATGGTACGGATGATTTACTTTGGTTTTTGTTCATTTTCACTTCTTTTTAACGCAGTACCAAAACTGTTCCAGTTACTTCAAAACTAGCAAATTTTTGAATGCCTATACTGGAATTAAAGAATGCTAGTATAGGCATTCGAAAATTTGCTAGTTTGAAGTAGGCTAATTGGAACACTTTCTAGGGATCGACCGATACAGAAAAATACCGATCCGATCCGATACCGATTTTCCCCTCACACGCCGATCCGATACAGATCCGATACACCGATACAGATATACCGATACCGATTTAAAAAAAAAAAGTCAATGAGTCAGAAAGTCAAACGCATACTTCATCATTATGAAACTGGTGTGCAAGAAAATTAAATTTCTAATTTTTTTTCTCAGTGGTGGCAGATCCGCAAGTGAACCTTCGACTGTAAAAAAAAAACCTCAGAGTACACTGCAGATAGGCCTAATCCCAAGAAGCCCTGCCCCGATTCTGGCAATGCACACACGTTGAATTCAATAAGCTGCTGTGCAGATGACGTCATGGGATACAAGCGATGCTATGCAGGAAAGGTTTCTCACAAGCTAGGTGGAATAGCCAGCGTGCACGGAAGTTGGTCGTATCGCCTAAAATATCGGTAAATAAACACCGATACAGATCCGATACCGATACACAAAAAATACCGATAATATCTGTAAATACCGATACCGATATTAATATCGGTCTATCCCTAACACTTTCAGTACTGAGTTAAAAAGAAGTAAATGAAAACAACGTGTCTCTCAGCTTATGTAGTTTTCGGGGTATTGCTACAGAGCAGCAACAATAACGCCGTACTGGCTGCGAGGCTAGCTTCAGGAGCCAGCCGTTGAGCTAGCCGCAAGGGGCACTGGCTATACGAAGAGCGTAATTTGTCAAGCCAGTGCTGTGAGAGTGGGTTTGTTAGCCGTTATAACATTAATACACATTTTGCAGCATAAAGGTTTGGACAAAACAACATTTTTTTAGGCAAGAAATTTGCGCTCTCGGTCTCGGCTTGACAAAGATGCCTGTTTTTTAACTCCATTTGTATGCAGTGTACTTTGCAGCTAACTGAACGACCAGCTCCAGATGCTAGCATGATCACCAGTATGGCATTATTGTCAGTGCTCTATTGAGTGTCAGTTCTATAACTAGTCACCCTCCTGACAAGTGAGGCTGAAATTAAAGTCACCAACTATTGATATAAGACTGATGGCGTCCGTGTCCACGGTAAACAGTTTTCTTGTAGAATGGACTAATTTAAATTTTTTGTGTTGTGCTACTGATCGTTTCAGTAGTCTAGTGATTTTAAGTTTAAAAATCAGCTTTTTAAGTTGAGGTTTCTCAGCTTCTAGAAGAAGAATATAAGTTCAAGTCACTCAACTTGTAATTGTGCGTTGGCAAATTTTCAATCCCTTCCTAGGGTTTTCGTCAGGCCAAAAAATGTTATTTATTTACACATATTTTGTGAAACTTGTAGCACTACATCCCATCTTTTTTCCTTGTGTGTTGTGGCTGGTGATGGCTGTTCAACGAGTTTGAATTAATGCCCCTGTTGTAATTGGGTCGGCTTCAATCTGCTTCAATGCCATAATTGGTTTTCGTTGGTGGTGATGGAAGACGAGTGATTTTATATGGCGAAAGCTTCCTGTGTATTATGGCACAGGGTGTTGGTTTTTGGAGTTCAATGGTGATGGCTTCCAGGGCAAGCCTGGTCTAGAGTTTCTTCTCATTAAAAAGGATTTCAGTATTTTAAAGTTTCACCATTTTGAGTTTAGACTGAGATTTCATGTGGCCTTTGTAGATGGTGGGGCACTGTAGGAATGGAAGAAGTTACGGTACACAACATTAAATTGCAGGGGGGGGGTGTAGTGGTCGAAGCAGTGGTTTGATGGGATGTTTTGAGTGAGTTTGACTTTTATTCTTCTTGTGATTTTAAGTCTTGCTTTCTTAAATTACAGTATTATTTTCTTTAACAGTGAGCATGTGCCTGATGATCCAACTTCTGCTGTTCACAAATTGACCGACAGCGAGTTTCGGGAAGACTTTTTGCGTACCCTTTTGGATAAAGGGCCAGTTGTGTGCATAACTCAAGATACTGTAAGTATAATTGTTCAAATGTGCTTCTGTTGCAGGGTGGTGATATCCCTGGTTACTTCAATTTATTAAACAAAAGCAATGCTAGGTGTAAACATACTGGTTTTCTGCAAAACAAAGCTTAACTCGTTAAGTTGGTTTCCACAAGGACTGGGTGGTGCTGTAATCGCCAAGAAACCAAAAATGGTGTCCTTCCAGGAGAGAGCTCGTGTATGACATGATTATTGGAACCTTTTTTTTTTATAGACCGTACAGTCCCTTCATATGCTGGAGCTCTTGTTGCACCACAGTTAAAACAATGTCAGCCATGGGTTGTGTTTCTACAAGACTGCACCAGGGATTGTATTCAGATTTTCCTAGATGAAACCTTCGCCGGCCAATAGTGGCAAGCCTGAACCCTGGAAATTACCACCCTTATACAAAACACCTTTTGCTAACGTTAAGGCTGTGCCGGTACTAGTGCAAATTTCGAGCCGGTTTCTTGGCCGGTACCTGATCATCCAATGCCTTTTCCGTCTGAAGCACTTAATGCTGCTCGAAAATGACGTTTCAATTTTTCCTGGAATCCAACAGTGCTGCGTGGCATTTAATAGTTTAATTTAAAACTTACAATTGTTTAAAATAAAGATTTAATACTCCTACTGTGTCGTGATTGCGACGAAATGAAGTGCGAACGCGTTTCAAAACTTTCTAACCAAGAAACAAACAAGATGACTTCCAGTTTGATTTGTGCGCGCACCCATTTCCGGTTTATATTAACGAACGCAAATGTTGCGTAATGGCAACGGACATTTTACAAAAAATTATAATTTATTTATATATTTTAGGGCATATTGTTTACTAAATTTAAAGAAACTTAATTCAAATTATAAGTCCTATGATTTCCATTGCCATACCCTGCTTTCGAAGACCACAACCCAAACTCGACCCATCTGGAGGCAGAGCAGTACGCACTTGACGTCTCGCATCTGGAGTTGTTGTACCAAGGCTACCTATACGTAAAGGCTAAACGTTAGAAATTCGAGGCGTCGTCCAGTTAGCCACCGATTCTGCCACCAGTCGCGCTACTTACACCCCAAAAATGAGCATGCGTACTGAACTGTGAAAGGTACGTGAGACACGAGATACGCGGATTTTAAACTTAAAACACTGTATTGACACCAAATAATTAAACTTTAACAACAATGGCTTCACGCTACGTACCTCTTTGTTCACTCGACAACAAAACAAAGCCTCTTGAGGTTTTATTTCATGAATTTCAAGCAGAAGAACAACCAAGGGACGTGTGTATTGTACTGTATAATATGCTACGGCGTTTTCAATTCTCATTAAAAATGCGTTAAACGATCCATTGACGTAGCAGTAAATCATCCGAAGACTTCAAGAATAGTCACCATTACCGTAAAATAATGTTCGTTTAGCGCTGCAACACCGGTAAATCAAATAATGAGAAGATACCACGTTTTTGTGCATCCCGCTAACACTAATCAATGCTACGATTGGGGTTTTTCGTGCTTTCAGTTCGACGCAACGCTTGGACGACGTGTCTAGCATGCTACGTGAAACCGAGCGTTAAGCCTTTACATATATATATCTTGGTTGTACCACACCTCGCCTTCTCCAGGGGCGAGTTGTTCGTCAAACACAAACGTCGAATATGACGCGATTTTTACGTAATCGTTGCCATGTCTGCACACGACGTGGCCAACGATTCCGTCAAAATCTCGTCATATTCGACGTTCGTGTTTAACTAGCAACTTGCCCCAGATGGATGAGCGCTACCATAGAGTTAGATATATTGTTACACCAGAGAGGGAACATTCGGGTCAAAGCCTATCCGTGCATCCTGTGCAACTCTCGCAGCATCCTGTGACTCCGTTGTATTTCCCTTCGTTGGAATTTAAGGGTAATTGTTGAGGAATGGGCAAAATTACTCCGCCTGAGTGCCCCCGAGCCAGGTAGTTCTGCGTGTACTTGTGTCAATATTTTGAACATACTGTGGAATTCTTAATATACAATTTTATTTGTTTGCAGTTGAGTTTGGAAGATTTTAGCATGCTTGGTAATGCATATGGTAAGCGGACTAACAAGAAGCCAAGCCCCTTTGCTAACTTGGAGGTAAGTAGTTGGGAATTTCACAGAAGCATTCCATCCTTAAAGGAGGTTTTTGCAGTGAATTAAATCTGCATTAAAAATAAGTAGAAATTGGCACTTCATTTAGCTAAAAAGCAAGTGATTCAATGCTTATTTGGCTAAGAGTAAGAAGTTTTGTCTTCATAACGTAGAAGTGTGTTAAGACAAGTCGTTAAGTAGCTGAGCTGTGATTAAGGTGAAGAAAACTGAACGATCGGTTTAATGGAGTCAGAATCCTTTTAACTTGTAAAGTTAATGCTTGAATGCCTATGGACGTATTGCTACATCCTCTCCACTCAACTTCTGCACAGCTTTTTACAGACTTAACGGTACGTTCTGCACACTTGTGGCTCCATGCAGAAACTGACGTACTAGAACCTGCATCAATCTTAAATACAGTGTTAACTTTTTTAGTCCACATTTCAAGCGTTCGATGTCAGCACTGAGTAGTCTAAGCTGTGTGAACTGAATTTTGTTCGGAAGTTGTGAAGTGGTTTTGCAGTGCAGAATACAAAATGGTGGCTGTTGAACTTTAGCATTTATGCGCATTTTCAACTTGGTTTGTTGCATACTGTATAAATACTATTTTTTATAGAAAAAAATTCTAAAAGCTGCTAACCTAGAGCACTGAGTAAGTGACAATGTCATCACTTAAGCTGCATAGCATGCATTAATTTGTTATGGTAATTGTCGTAATCGGAAGTGCTGTAATATTCCTACAAAATAAAATGGGCTATGTTCAGTTTGTCATTGTGAATAGCATTGTATCTAGTTAGACAGTGCCATTTGTTTGCTGCAGCTTGTTTGGTGCTGTTGTGTGGGTGTTTTCATTTTTGACTGTCTTGTAGATGTGAGTTGCTAGTGATATGCCAATAATCGGATAAGTTGTGGAAAGGTTTTACACTTTGCCACAGCATAGAAACCCAGTATACTTCTACTTAAATTTTTGGTGAAATGTCCATTCACCGTTCTCAGAATGACGCACAAAACCACGGAAACAAAAAAAAAATGGGATCGTTCATCATCACAAGTAGACCCAGCACTCCATAGGCTGGAATTAAACGTAGATTTAACTAAAATCCAACACAAAGCAAGAGAGCCACCTTAAGAGTACTGGAGTGTTTGGCCATTAAATGTTTGTCCCGTTGTGGGTACCACTCGCTAATATCATGGGGCCAACCTACGAAAATTGAGTCTTGTTCATTCTGATCTAATCCCAAAGCTTGATCATCAGTCGGACCTGATCGTCATTCCTTAAAGATCAGTGTCGTATCCATAGCAACGCACCTTTTGAAGTCTGACTGCTCCAGCATGTAACATACGTTTTCATTTCTGTGGTTTCGTGTATCATTCCAAGGGTGGTAAACGGACATTTCACTGCAAATTCAAGTAGTTTGTCTGCCGGGGCGTTATTGTGTAAATCTTTTCTGCAACATGTCTTTAAATTACCGCTGTTACAGCTCTCTGCCAGTTTTGTACAATCAGGACGAGTTATGGAGTGTTAATTAGATATCGCGTAAAGTCAAATTTGCAAGTGGTACTTAATTTTTGGCATTTAGTCGATCTATAATAAATTCCCACATTACTCGCCTGGATATTTATAGACTTTCTAATATTCATCTTTCATACTTCGCTCCTCATTAAAAGTTGTTGAATTTCTTAATCATGTATGTTGTTATTCTTACAGAAACGCTTAGACAAGATGCCATCTTTGCTCTTACCAGCTGTCAACATGCAGCCTACAACTTTGACGAGTGCTGATAATCCTAAATGGAACGTTGTTGACGTCAAAGATTCTAGCAAGTCGTTAAAGGATAGCGGCATCCAGGTTACTGGTAACAATCTAATCGTCATTCATGTTCCGCCAACTAAAAACGAACCAGATAGACTGAAGGCCTTACAAATGTCTGGTGAGTTGAAAATTGTTAGCTCGGCAAAAATGTTCAGAGAAGATTTTGTTTCGTTGTGTTTTATACTTTTACTTTGCTCAGGTTTTCGCTCTGTTTTCATAGTTGTACCTAAATTGTTTTTTAGTACATGTGCCATTGCAGTAAACTTAAATTCAACTTTGAGTAACACAGACAAATTTACTATTTGTTTAAAATAACTTGCATGTTGTCGATAAAATGCTGCTGACCTTATCTTTTAAATTTTGTTCCACCACCCGATTTCATCAGTTCACAGCTCGGGCTCATTTTACTGCTGCTGTTTTTCCCCACTGCTTTTTATTCCATCATGCACGCGAATAATACGTGAACGTTTCTTCTTGATTGGCGATAGTTGCACGCTGAAACCAAGGCTGAAACGCTCTCCATCTTACGCCAACATGTCTTCAAAATTGACACGAGACCATTATATCTCGGGGAGGTCGAATTTCACAAATTTTAAGCATGGTTTAAATTTTCGCCCTAAATTGGTTGCAGGATTGCAAAATCAGTATGTAAGCAAACAATAGCTCTTGTTAGTTATGGGAAATTCTGGGCCAAATTTGCACAGTTTTGCCTCATTGTTTTCAATGAAACCCAACACAAAGTATTAAAAATGTATATAAACGTTTGTAAAAAAAAAAAAAAAAAAATAGTGCCTCTGGAAATGTTCCAAGCTGTTTAAAATGGCACAAACTACATGTTTTGGTAAGCTTCGGCTGACAATTTTTTTGCGTAACATGCCTCCACACAGCCAAATAATTTGATCCTTGATATCTGATATTATTTGCATCGAGACTAGATTTTTGGCCTCATGTTTTGCAAGCATTTAGAATTAGAGGTATCTTTAAAAACATCGTTAATTTTCATACTGTGATACACCATTTTTTTTCCGAATTTTGTTGAAGAATGAAAAAACGTCAGCCGATATCTGATTCCGATATCTCTTGGTCCGATGTTGGAGAAAGTAAAGTGAAACAGTTACATTTTTCACAGTCAAAAATAATTAAAGAGGATTTCACAAATAAAATATAAGGCTTCTGTGGGCCTAAAATTAGCACCCAGAAGTTAAAGGTGAAACTGTCGTGAAACGATTTAGTAATATTGTGGATATCTGATGTTTTAACATCTTGTGCCTAAAACCAAGAATTTATAGGATTTGGGAGGAGAATTTGTAACTCTGAAAAGTTCCTATTGAAACATGTTAGATTCTTCCCTATTAGTTCAGACTTTTCAGTGGGTGCCACGTGTTCCATCTGGTAATTTTTGCTCATTTTTCAGCCTAAATCTAAAGTAAACTAAATTACAACTAAGTTAGGTTAAGTAATAATTAAATACAAGCTAGTTTTGTTTAGTTTAGTTTAATTTTAGGCTAAAAAACTGAGTAGAAATTCCCACATAAAACACATGGCGCAATCTGTAAACCAAGACTGAACTAATATGAATGTATCTAAGATGCAGTATGAGTCTCAGTCATAAATCCTCCTCCCCATCCCTATAAGTTCTTGCTAAAACTGATGCCGATGCTCTAGTCACAGACATAGCCTAAAAGGCAGATTTTTGAAGCCTGATGCCAACATTGGTGCGGCTCTAAGGATCGGATTACTCGTAGACAAATCTGACTTATGCAACCTTCAGTTTCAATAACTATCTCATTATCATGTGTTAACACCAGGTAAAACAGCTGCCAGCTTGGGACTAGTTGGATGAGTTATACTTTCAACCGTTTGGACGAGATTTTCTTTCAGCGTGTGTGTCGTGGTGTTATATGTAAGGCTGCACTAAAACCGATAATCGGATCGGTTTCCAATATTTCTGGTATTAGATCGCTATTGGCCACTTTTGCTGGAACCGTTTCCACATGCGGAATGTGGTGTTTTGCTCAGGAAATCACTGAGTATGTTCCTAACTATCTTTTTTAACTGTTGGTTACTATTTTAAAATGTAAAACTATACCATTGATGAAAAAAATTTAGGGATTATATTTGACATCTGTATCACTACTGGTAGGGCAAAATTTTTAAAACAGGATCGCTATCTAATCGGTAAAGTTGGTGTCTGTGTAGGGTTGAGTGGTACACCGGTATTGTTTGGTCGCGATATCCAACCATACTATCAGTCTTCATTACTTACGTATTTAGGAAAATACGCAATATTCCAGACAGGCAAGAACGACTTAACAATCCTTGGCGAATTTTTGATAGTCAATTTGCTGTGGATGGAGAAACCTAGCCGACTATCATCTTCAGACAAGTAATAAAAACTCCAAACACTACCACCTAATTACAGTCCATTAGAATTCGAAATTGGCGTTAACTTGGCCTCCGATA
>JAHWFP010243421.1:29755-46200 GCA_023313725.1 Lithobius niger
TATCGGAGGCCAAGTTAACGCCAATTTCGAATTCTAATGGACTGTAAATAGGTGGTAGTGTTTAAAGTTTTTATTACGTGTCTGAAGATGATAGTCGGCTAGGTTTCACCATCAACAGCAAATTGACCATATTGAAAATTCGCTAAGAATTGTTAAATCGTTCTTGCCTGTCTGGAATATTGCGTTTTTTCCTCCGTACGTAAGTAATGTCGTCTGCTACGTTCCAGAGTATGAATCTAGACGTCTTTAAACTATCAGTCTTAGTGACGGTAGTATTGTAAGAATAGGTATCCCAAGAGGAAGTTCTCTCAAACTTGCCGAACACGTCTTTTTTTGCGTGCCTAAAGCTAAATAAACCTTTCAGCAAATCAATCCAAATAAAAAATTAAATCTGAGTACCGCAATACTTTTAAAAATGCCCTAGTACTGTCTTGGTAATGAGTATCGCAATACCGTTCTTCAGTATAGTGCTGCCATAATGCATGACTGGTATCACCCAACCGTAGTTATTTGTAACATTTGATAATTTCAGATGAAATTCTCGAGAAATTTGCAAAGGAATTAGAAGACGCAGGCGTCAAATTTACTTTGATCTACACTGCAAACAAGCCATCTTGGGTAAGAATGTGTTGAACTATGGTGCAACTAATTTTATACAGTGAAACCTTTTCATTTATTATTTATTTTGCTTTTACTATACACAAAGTACAATAGGAAGAGTTAGAAGAACAATAATAATTGCATGACGAAAAAGTTTGGAACCGACAACGTACATGGAGAAAATCGGCATTATAACTAGTCAAGCGAGTTTGAAACAATCACTTTTGCGTGCATTGTTGCTTGAAAAGCCTCAACATAGCATTGTTATAACATGTTTATTGTCGTAAAAGGTATCGTTATAATAGGGTTTAATGTAGTAGCATGTTTTGTAGCAATAGAGAGAGAATTGTGGCCGTGGCGGCTATATTACGTTTCGCTTGCTTAAATGCGTCCAAACTCAACTTACCTGTAATTGCCCTACCTCACCTTTTGAGTCACCATCATGACTTATACAGAGGAATAAAAGATAACAAACACATGTTTAACATTGTTATACTATAGGAGGGAAGTACAGGTCTACACTTCGAGGTTAGCGAGCTACGGATTGGCTAATTCAACATTGTACAAAGAAAATCGTAACACTTCTTTGAACAATATCTAGTTTCAGCCACTGTAACTGCCGAGCAGCCGACTGCTGGCTTTTCGTGGCTAATTCAGGTAAATCTCTTAGAGGGAAAATGTGTTTAAGAACAAATATGCTAAAATTTACAGGCAATGTACAGTTTTGTTTAAGCGATAAAAACAAGAATTTAGCTGCTGCTGCAGCAATTCGCTCTTTTCGAGATTTGATGCGCACAGAATTTTTTTAATCCAAGTTGAGAATTCCGAAGAGAAGATGCAGCTAGATTCGCAGGTTGTATTTAAAGATAATGTTGCTCCAAGCGCTTCCCGTCCTAAACTAATCCCCATCCAATTCTGGCAGTAATGTGTCAACCCCGAAATCCTGGTCTAATAATGCGGCGACTGGTCCGAAGTGTTGTCATTCCATCCAGCTTTCTGGAGGCAATGTGCTCTTGTGTCCAAACTCAACTTTCGAGTGTATTTGAAACTATTTTGTTCCCCTTTCATCTTTTAGGAAGCAGTTTCTCCAAAACGGTGGTATTCCCTTTATTGTGGTGGTGGTGGTGGGGGGGGGGGGGGGGATGCTCGCGTGCTAAGGAGTCCTCAAGTTTTTAAGGCCCATTCGTTGTCTAATTAGATTTTGGCTAATTAGTCCGGAGGTCATATTGGAAAATAAAGTGCTCTTGGACAATATTTCCACGACTTGAATGGAGATACCACCGTAATGGGAATACAGTAAAACCTCTTTAATACGAACTTTAAGGGGACTGCTAAAAATGTTCTTATTAAACGGACGAGAGAAATTGGACTGCAACTTTAAAAAAATGTAGCCTACCGGTATACGGTATTTTCTTTTCATTCGTTCTTGACCTTCACGTTTGCGCAAACGGACAAAACTCTTCACTTCCCAAGATGGAGTCAACTAGCGATTGGTGTTTTGCGTGAAACAAAACGAAATTCAACGAGGAGGAAAAAGAAACCGTTACAAACAGCAAATTCGTAAAAATAAGCTAGAATTGTAAATATTTGTTCGTCTTATCCGTACTTTCGTATTAACAGAGTTCGTTATAGCCGTATATATTTAGTGCTGACTGAGTAGCTGACCAACCAAAATCTTGAAAGAAGTTCTTATTAAGCGGGAATTCTTGTTATCCGAGTTCTCATTAACGAGGTTATACTGTACCACCATAATGATGAAAGTCAACTCCAGCAAAGGGACGTCCAGTTTGGCCGGCCCATGGGAAGATAAAACAACAACGGCCTACGAAAAGAGAGGGCTAGCCAACATGAGCCCCCATCAAGGCAACAAGATGGTCCTCCAGCTTACAGGTGTAGAGCGTTTGTTTACTCTGTCGATTGCCAATATCGAGCTGGCGTTATGAACACCTGATTGTTATCTCCAGATCTCAGCAATGATTGTAATATTCAAGGCGAAGACCTTGTGTTTGATTATCATCTTTTGTTTTCTGTTACTATTGACGTTTTGTGAGCAATATATTGTAACCCCACGTGCTGGACAAATGTTTGGCTTGAATTTTTTTGTTAACTTTACTTCCCTCCTATCCTCCCAACCGACCCACTCCCGCATCAATCGCCATTTTTGGATGCCTTTTAGGCCTTTTATTTGGAATATTTTCCCCCAACCCTAATCTTAACTTAACATCAACCCAGATTTAATCCATGCAAGCCTGAGCTGCATCCCACCTCATTTAAAAGTATACATTTTCTATTATTCACCATTTAAACTTAAATTCTATTTAACTTATACCCAAAACAAGCCGAATGTTCATTCCTCCTGAATCCTTTTGTGACCCGAAACTGCAATTCAGGCAAGCCCAGTAAATCAACCATAATCTGAACCACGTTTTGAGTAACATCATTTCATCATAGGTTAAAGAAGCTTTGAGCATTAGGATTTGTATCTAAGTTTTATCCCAATTTTGGCTATCCACCTCCTAAAACTCCCCCCATACTCCCATTAGTCTTGTCCGTCATGTTGTGGGCAGCTTGTGGTAAACCCGGGGCCAAGCTCTCAACACAGGGATAACTCCTTCCCTCGAAGCCAGGGCTGCGAGAAATGTCCGCCGTGAAACAGACTGCCTTCGGGTCCAGCCTGCACCCCTTCACCGAATGGTAGAATGCAGGCTAACGCGCTATATGTCCGCATGGTGTGTTATAACGCAAGACCTCTTCCAACCCACGAATTGACTTGCAAATTTTTGCCCTGTCAGGGGGTACCCGTCTGCTTAAGACCTCTTCATTTTAGATATCTTTTTTGAAGATTATACCCCACCATTCTCAAGTTACCTTGGCCTAGCAACTTAACCATCGGACTGGCTTTTGCATTAGAAAGAAGATCCCCTCTTCGTTAACGAGATTGCTGCGCTTCTGGAGAAAGGAGCAATCCGATCCTATGCTATCAAACTCCTATGTTCTGTAGTCCCGCAAGGGTGATAAAAAAAAGCGGGTGGTTTCATTTTCAACCTTAACCATCTAGACTCGTTCTTTCACAACGAATTTGTCAAAATTGAAATGTTGTTTCGTGATGCGTTCCAGCATAATGATTACCCGGTAGCCATCGACTTCGAGGACGCTTAGCTACGCTTTCCTCTTCACTCATCGGTATTACACATATTCCATCTACTCTGCCAGGGAATGGTGTACCATTCCTACCGTTTGGCCTTTGTGTGGTGCTGTTCATATTCACAGTTCTGCTTTGACCGATCCTCAGCTGGCTGTACCTGCGAAACATTTGGGCTTATGCCTATTTCGACGATTGGCTTATCAGGAATAGGACCTCGACGCTCCTTCAGTAAGAAACTGAAACTTGCATCAGGGTCTTTTGTCACCTTGGTTTCAGTATTAATCTGACAAAATCGTGCTTGGATCCCGGTCAAATCTTCAACTTCTTGGGGGCAAAACTTGACCTCAGACCTTCATTATACGTCCGTTTCAAGAGAGGGTACAAAATTTGACCAGTCTTCGTACTTCTATACTTCACACTGTTCTGATCATTATAATCGTTGTATTTTACAACTATCTATCATTTGAGCCTTACGCATTGGGACCGGCCACCAATGCCCACAAAACCATTCGGACCATCCAAGCCCAGGTCGTAACTCAGCCATGCGCTCGTACTTTCCTTTTGCATGAAGGCAATCTTCTATCCCCGCCATTGGCTTTTACAAACCATTCGGACCATCCGGATCCAACAGGTTACTTCACCGTGCAGTCGCTCACTCCTCAAACAAGACATTGTCCAAATTACAGGAAATGGTTGGTCGCCGCCGAAAACGGCTGGGCCTCTCCACCAATGAACTCCTTGTGGCCCACGTCACCCACCAGGACCGTCCTTCCGCCGCCCTTTGCCAAAGCTTCTCCAAAAGCAAGATGACCACCACATGGATCCAGGACCATTTCACACGTCCACAAGGTTATCTGAGCTATCAGTTTCAAATATAGCTATTTTAACTTTAGCCTCTGAACCGACAAGCATCCAAACCAGAGCCCTAACCGTTCCAGCAAAAAAAAAAACCGAACACACAACCAGACAACACGCACTGGCGCCTACCAGCCAACCGAATACAGAAAGCGAGACACCAGGCGATCTGAGACCGGGACTCAAGATCAAGCAGTTGCCCAGGACCAACCCTTGGCCACAACGGCCCTTCCTGTTCTCTGCTATGCTCAACAGTTAACTCCACGCGGTTGTCGCACCTCCGACCCGCTTGGGCAGTTGAACAACCGGTCACAGTTCAATGCGTCTGGTCCTTGGATTGCTTAAGGTTTACAGAGTACATTGATTCTGGGGCAGCCAGCCCGTAACGTGGGTATCCGTTACCATTGTCCCACCACCATAGGTGGCGAGGGCTGATAGAATGCTATAAAAGACAGGTAATGGATATTTTGTCGGCATATAAAAACGTCAGTTTCCCAGGGGTACCTTCTCGAAATTGGTTTTTATTGCCTAACCGAAAATGTACGTTACCGTTACCCGCCCAGCCTCCTCTCTGCATCACCATGGTATCGACAGGAGGAAGAAAGATGAAGCTAGGCCCGAGGTTGACTTTTTATAGGAGGCCTGCACCGGTGCATACGTAGAAGGATAAGCTACGAGACTGGCGGGGGAGCCAACAAGTTTTCTCTAGCGGCAAATTGCATCTGAGCAAGGGAATGCTATAAAAAACAGGTAACCTGTATTTTCGGTTAGGCAATAAACTAATTTCAACCAGGTACCCTTGGTAAATTGATGTTTTTTGTCCTGAAATTACTTGAAAAATGTTGGGTTGATAAGTATGAACCCTGGATACTATTTTAGAGTTAATACCTTGCAGCCCTAATAGATAGATATGCAAACTTCCATACTATCTGCATTCTTGATTCAGTATCCAAATTTAAAAAAAAAAATTTAATACAAAATGCTCAGCCCCCATCATTTTAGATATGTAAACGTGGTTCCGGTACCACTGGCTGATTTCTTAATAAGTTTGATGTTTCTTGTAGCCTGGAATGCTTGAAACTATATAATGTTTATTTATTTTTTTTCCTTCATTTTAGACTGTTGACCAGGAAGATTCATCTAGAATATCTCGCAACTTGCTCAGTGTTGCTGATGATAAAGATGCTGGTTGTGCCTTGCATGACGCATATAACAATACCTTATTATACTTTACTTCTCTGTCTATTAAGAACGACTCCAATCCTGTGTCAATCAACTGCTCGCACTTTGATTTTAGTAGTAGTTCTTTGTCTAACGAATATGTGTAAGTAACGTAAGATTTTTCATGATAAAAGAAAATATTATTTTAACCCAAAGGATGAAGGCAAATCGAATATTCTTCGATATTTCTAGACCGTCGAGCCATTGTTGTCCGGAGGTCAGGTAAAGTTAAACCATGACGAAGGATGACTGATAAAGATGGCTGGATGGGCCTAGAAATAAAAAAGGTTATTCTCCATTGCATGGGTTAGAATCATATTTGTGTATTGTCAGTAAGGCTGCACCAAGCACCACTGTGTCAACCGAACCAAGCCACCTTATGCACCGAACACTTCCGAACCGAACAAAAAATGTAACAAGCTAATCAACCTTTAAAATTTAAAACAACTCGGTTCACAAAAATTCATACATTTATTAAGTTTTATATCCCTGAGCACCGTCCTCAATTCAGTCTTTGCGTTTTTGCCTACGTTAGATGCATTTTTTTGACCTGTCGCATTTTCCTGAATCAACTTAAAATCCAGTGACCGTACCCCCCGCCAACTTAAGCCTCGCTCCGTTCTTCCCAGTCGAATGCCATGCGCATGCTTAGTATGCTCATCTTTCTTTTGTCAAGAAGCCCTTCCAAACAGTTGTATTGTCGGTGCTGTCCTTTTTTTTTATGGCATTTTATGTTGTTTTTTTCTCGTTTTAGGCACTTGTTGCCCCATTTTGTTAATGGTGGTTGTGCTGTGGTGTTTTCTACTTGGAAATGGTTCGGTTCAGTATTTTTCGTTTGAAAGGCCGAACACCCTCTGTCCTTCCATGTTCGGTTCGGTGCACCTTAGTTGTTCATTAAAGTTGAAAAATTCACCTTTTTTACGCTTAATTTCACAAAACTCGATATAACAAATATCATTGCAAATTTTTGATAGTCAGCAGTCCAGGAGGTGGAGTGGCTCAGGCAGCTGTCATCGTCAGGCTCTACAACAACACAGTTTCACTACTTCGCAACGACTGTTTGTCTGCTTGAACTCTGGAGCGCGGCCTCCGGTATATGTTGGCATGTCCCCCATTTCTCGTGCAACAGGTGATTGAGCTCTCCTCGCCTGCTGCGTGAGAAATGGGGGACATGCTAAACAAATACATGAGGCCGCGCTCCTGATTCGCAATGGCCCCAACTAATACCGGAGACCGTGCTCCAAGTTCAAGCAGACGAACAGTTGTTGCGAAGTGTTGCGAAGTGTGTTGTTGTAGAGCCTGACGATGATGTCTCCTGAGCCATTCCACTTCCAGGATCGCTGACTATCTAGTTTTGTGAAATTAAGCGTAAAAAAAGGTGAGTTTTTCAACTTTAATATGAATTTTCACAGTAGGCCATGTGACGTTTTCAAATTAGTTGTCCATCAAAATGCAAAAATAACGAGAGGGACACGCCCAGTTAACGTCGTGCTGGATCCGCCATTATTTTGTGCCCTGTTTGCAATAACCCCCCCCCCCCCCCCAAAAAAAAAAAAAGGGAAAAAAAATGTTTTGCTGGATCCGCCATATTGAACAGTGATATCCCTAGAGATCCAGAAATATCACTTTCCAATTTGGCAGATCCAGCAAAACATTAACATTGGCATGTCCCTCCTGTTATTCTTATCATTTTCTGGGGGGAAGAGGGGAGTTCAGTTATTGTGAACAAGGCACAAACAAAAATTTGTTGTTGAAAAATTGATATCTTTGTATGTCATTGGGAGTTTTGGCCTGGTCAGAAGGCCCTTCAACACTTGTTTCTCCTCCTGCTCACAAATTAATTCTTCAACCGTATCTTGTCAGGTATCTTTTAACTGTTGGTTGCTACTTTAACAATTTTTATTTTAATAATTAAAGTAAAACCTCTATTATCCGAACTAATTGGGACTGAAGGGTGTTTGGATAATCGAGAATTTGGATAATCCAATTTACTGGCAAAATGCCAACCACAAGAAAAAGTATGGTTTCCGGGCATCTACTTCTTTTAAGAGAGACGAGTTTCCAGGTTTTTTCTTTATCTATTTTTAAGCTGTAAGCGATTGCTGCACAACTTGGGAGACTTCTTGTTAAAGAACTTCAAATTAGCAGCATTAAAGAGCTCTTGACAGTCAGTTAAAATGGAACATCAAAATTCTCAAGTTTTGGAAGAAATTATGGAAGGAAACATCGACAGTGGAACGTTTGTTTCCAGTTGGGTGTTGAATAACGTTTTGTTTTTTTGTTTTTTGGTATATTAAATTAATTCTGTAATATCATGTATGAGCAGCCATCTTCAATTCTTTCTTGGTAGTGTTGCACAAATTGCACTTGATCTATGTTCACTACGAGCTGTCGTTGCGCGATGTGATAAACCGCCAACTAAAATGAAGTTTCAGTGTTGTTACGCTGCTGCTCTATTTCTAGCTCTCAGTAATATGATTAACTCTAGGGGTTTCCAATTCAGCAAAATTACGGAAGTCCCTTTTCACCCATTAACATGGACTTAATTGAAGCCGTAGAGGGAGTACGGGTTTTAAAAAGAGAACGATGAACGTGGCTTGCACGTTGAGTAGGGATGTACCGGGTACCCGGTAATTACCCAGTACCCGGCCACTTTTGGAGGTACCCGGCCGGGTAACTGAAAATTCCAGGTACCCAGTACCGGGAAATAACTACAATAAACGCCCATATTTAGCGAAAATATTGCCGATGAGAAAGTTAAAAGTAAGGCAGTTTTCCTTTTCTCTCTCTACTTCGCCTTCTTCACTATCTCTTCACTAATGAACGTACCCATGATTGCTAAGCAACGGAAGTGTCAGTACTGTTTCATCTCTTACCTTTTTTGTTATGCAAGTTTGGATTTCTTTTTTTAAATGGGAAAAAAACAACTTATTTTTGGAAAGCCACTTAATTTCCTTCTGCTTTCTTTGATTGATGGATTTTCGTACACTATCCGGTTCCCGGCAAAATCTCTACCCGGTACATCCCTAATGTTGAGTCACAATGCCACCTGGCTGAAAAGTTTGCAACAACATTTCTTGTCCATTTGTAAGCTTTTTTTATATTTTAGTGTGTAATTCTTTCTCTTTGTTAGTCCCGAGTTTATCTTTTACTTTATTTAACTGACCACATTTCTTTGACATCTACCTCAAATCTGTAAAGAGTTTGTATGGGCCTAAAAAAAATAAAATATTTTGCAAATGTGTTATTTGTGTAATCTAATAGTCAATGTTCTTCAGTTTTTGCCAATTAACTCCTCATTGAAAAGCTTGTTTCGAGCCGGTTTAAGTTTTAAATTGGATTTTCAAAACTTGGCGAAAATTATTTTTAGTGGGTGGACCAAGATTCACATACGAAATTTTGACCCTCCCTAATTATTAACTTAAGGCACCCACATGAGCCTTGTAAAGCAAACAATTAACTTTGCATGGCCCAAGGTTGATTCACACGTGCGTGAGAACCAAAAAATTTTTTTTTATGGCCTAAATAATTCTTATTTAAAACAAGTGTACAAATTCATGTATTCAGTTTGGTCAAAATGATTAAAAGATGAGATTGCATTTAGTCCTGTTTAATTAAAAGAAACATTGTTTTTTTTTTTTTTTCAGCGTTACTTTGGAAAAAAATACCCCTGGTGCTCTTACTGTGAAGTAAGTAAAAAGAGGTGTACGGGACCAGTTCTGGAGTTGGTAGTCAGTTGTGTTTACATTAAGGCTGTACCGATACATATACCGTATCATTAAATCTACTGATATTCAATGTTTCGATATCTGGTCGGAATCGTTATCTTTTAGCAACAAGTAGGAATGGGTCAGTTTCATTTTTTTGACTTTTGGTTACGGTTTTACAGGCCCACAAAACCTCGGTTTCGGTGTTTGCTACCTCCACCCTGATTTTTCTACATTTTTTTTTCGTAATAGTAGCATGTCTAGCTTCCAAACCATGGCATCATTTTCCTCTTATTTTTTTTTGTAGGATGTTCTAGTGAACTACCATAGAAACTATTTGTTATTCCGATTTAGTAGCAGAAAAACTGAACGAGCTTTCTGCGTCGCAAGTTTGCGTTTGAATGCGTGGTGTTTGGACAGGATTAGCACATCCTACATCAATAAATAGAGATCCGTGTTTTCCGCGAAAGGTTGATCACTACTTCCACACTGCGTTCTGCAGCGAAACAGTAACAATTCTGCATCAAATTTTTCAAATCCTGCTACTCAAATCATGTATAAAATTGAACCCGTAATGCATTACTTTTTTTGTTTTGCAAAATGAAGCACCAAGTTCAGGTAAATAACACCCCCATGCCGCTAAATCAATTATTTTTTTCTAAATTATGTATGAGCAGCCATCTTCAATTCTTTCTTGGTAGTGTTGCACCCAATTCTGCATTTTCTGTGAAACGTCCTCGATTGTGCTAATTCCGCGACGTTAAGGTTGGTTCGTTTAATTCCTGTGGTAGCCTACCCATTAACTTACTGGAAATTAAAAAATATGGAATATATAAAGTCGCGGAAATTCTGCAATTGCAGAAAACCTGTGTCTCTGTCAATAAAGCCTCGTTTTTGGAACAGCTGGCAATCCAACTTAGGATGCGCTTAATGGCTTATGCCTGCTATGGCGCACAAGTGAACAACCGAACTCCACAATTAGAAATCGTGGTGCAAACCTTTTTTTTTTAAATAAGCAGATTAAGTTTGATGGCTAGGAGCTTTGCTGTCATAAACCATAATTATTAAAAAATTTAAGACTGCAAAAAATCAATCTGTGTTTATCGAACACTACATGAAAAGCTGACACAAAATCCAAATCAGTTTTGGTTTTCACTTTCAGAAAAAACTGAAAATTTGGTTTCGTTACCGACCCATGCCTTGCAACAAAGCTGACCTATAAACCTCAATAAAAACTCTTAATATTTTTTACAATTAATTTTTTTTTTTATTTAACAATTAAATTCCTACAATTGCATACCAGATGTGAGTGGTCAGCCATTGAACATTCCCCGATCGTAGAAATAGTGATTAAACGCGACGAAAGCAACGTTTGGAAGTATTTCCGTACACTCTTAATAATAAAAAAGATTGACTTTGGTATCTGTATTTGGTCCAATGCGTGGCTGGAGTTGTCCGGAGTCGGTCGATCTCTACCAAAAATATTGATTTGTGTCGGGCATTCATCTATGTCATTTTTTTGCTGGTGTAGTTTGGTGTTTGACACATTAAATAAAAAATTGCGTTTCTTGTTTGGCAGGTTTACCTTTAAGCAGGATCGAGGCTACTGGCTGTTGACACAAGCTTATGTCGACTCCAAGGTTGAAAATGGCACTGGTGAAGCTAGTTTATCTGTTTCTGGAATTTGGGCACCAGTTGGCTTCAGCTACACTTGTCAGGACTTGTCTTTTAGCCCAAATGTCTCCGATCCTGATATTAAGAAAAAATTTCAGCTTCGGCTAGAAAATTTCCAGGTACGTAACGTGTTTGAAGTATTGGTGAAACTCTGCTTCTTATCTTTCATACTGTCCTTAAAAAAAGCCATTGGCTAGCGATGTGACAGCTCAATTTCGTTTTTGGTCGGTGTAATACCGCAAAAATAAATACCACTTTAGTATTTTTCTTTAACTCTTTCGCGCCTAAGCGACGATATATCGTCATCTCAAAAAATTTAGAAAAAAGCCTGGCGAACAAATATATCATCCTCCCAGTTCTACGCCTGTTAAAAAAAAAAAATTCAATTGCGTACATCGTAGGTGTAATTCCGATTGAATTGGGTATGTTGGAACATATATTTTCGGTTAATTTAATTCAATGTCTTTTTATTACTTTAATTGCTTATTTTTGTTGGCGTTGTTGCCAAAATTGACGTGAAATTGATTTTGTTTGGTGAAGATAGCCCTTGATTAAAATGAACATATCTCCGGAACACAACGCACAGCCGCCAACTTGGTTGCGTTCAAGAGAGGGAAATCCCAATTTTCTTGCCCATGAAAAATGATGTCATCAATTCCGACGTCATCAACTCTTAACGTCGCTATCCGATTTCCATTTCAACCGCCGTTCAAACTCTTTATCTCAAGCGCCGATTGGTTCGTTGGAGTCACGTGACCCTTCATCGCTGTTCACTAGTGAGTCACATGAAGTAAGGCAAGGCCGCATCCATGGGGCTCTAGCAGGAGCGCGTTGCATGGTAGCCTACGAAAAATTTGGAGTGCACGTTCAACGATCATTGATAATGAGGAAATAAAGCATCTTTAAACTACAGTGAAACCTCTTTATAATGATAGTCCATGGGAGTTTGGAAACCGAATGTTATATCGGGTTTATCGTAATAAACAATCAGTTTTGCATGCATTGTTGCTTGGCAGCCTCAAAAATAGTATTGTTATAACAGGGCTATTGTTATAAGAGGTATTGTTATAATGGGGTTTAATGTACTTGTATGGTAATAAAACAAGCGTTATGGCGGAAGAAAATCCATTGGTTGTTATCATTACGAGTACTGTAAGTTGAAATTCGGTTCAAACTTTCGTTAGTGTGTTTACGTAGTCAAACTTCAGGATTTTTTTAAATAATGAAAACGTAGGACGAAGGGCCAATTATATTTCTATTTAATAATTTACAATATAATACGTCTGCTAATTTTTATACTCATAGACTGGTTTTTTTTATTGCAATTTATTCTCTTTAGGCATGCAACTTGTTCATGGTGGCCATGTTTTCGCCATAGTTTTTTTTAAGCGGGAAAATGAAAAATGGTATTAGGCTCGAAAGCGTTAAAAACTACTGTGAATTTTTACCGATAAATCTGGTGAAAGATGAGTTTTAAATAGGACTGTTAATTTGTCATCCCCTAATATAAAATACATTGGAACCTCGCTAACTAATGTTTGGGGCCAAGGGGATAAGAAATTCTTTGGATATTAACGACTGCATGCAAAAAAAAAGTTTCTGTAGATTTGATTATGTGCTGTTAAAACTAGTAACCATACATCTTACACCTGTTACAACAACGCTATTTTTGGTGCTATTCAAGCAACAATGCATGTAAAAGTGATCGTTTATTGGATAACCTGATCTTGACATAACGCTAGTGTGTCACTGCCAAGTAATAGTTGATCACCAGATTGTTGATGATAAAAAGGCGGCCTAACTAGCAGGCATGTGTCTTGTTAACTGTAAGCATATTTTACCATGTTGAGAAAGAATCCCAATGCATCCATAATCTTTCCAATTGTGGAAAATGTAAGGGAAAGGGTCTGGGATAAAGAAAAACTAAAAGTACGGGATGAGTGTCCACTGTTCATAGAAAGATGCATTAGTAACATTGTTTCCATGCTACTGTCAGTGTCTGGCTAGGTAGCTAGTGACCGACTAGCTACCTCAGTGGCGTATACAGACTAGGGTGGGCTCCTGGCATAGTACTGCAGGTGGGCCCCACTGCGGGGGACATTCATTGCAGTGTAGGCCAGAAAGGGGGGGTTGCCCCCCAAAAAAAAAAAAGTTGAGAAATTTTTTTAATATCCACATTAAAATAATGCAAAATGCTTAACTTTGCTTGCCCTTTATGGGTAGGCCGGGGCCCCAAACACAGTTGGGCCCCTGGCACCTGCCAGTTTGACTCTGTGGTGTGCACGCCACTGCGCTAGCTGATAATTGTTTACCCATAGACTCTTTGCTTATGGATAGCGAAAAATTGGGAAGGCCTACACAGCTAAAAATTTACACACGAATGCATTGTGATCAGAACATGATTCTTTTGTTGGTTTGGGGCTTGTAGGAGTCGGGACAAATGCGTGGAAGGGTTTTGAAATTCGTAACCAAGGAATTTAAATTGTTTCTGTTCCATGTTGCAACCAAAGATTTCGAGCATCAATGGCTTGGACAATAAACCCTTGTCCTTAGATTTGTTGTAAAAGCCTGGACGAACTAAAAGCTGAACTGTAACAACGGACAAAATAATCAGTCATTTACATTGCTGTGGATTGCGTAAGAATAAAAGGATGCAAGTTTGATGATGATTACGCAACAGTGTGGATATCATGAGCCGGAGTTATATTAATAACTAAAATATAAAATGTTTTGTTGGCCGATGTTTTAGTAACAGTGAACCTTCAGGGATTTCTGCATGACAAAATGTGAACAAAGAAAGCAAACAAAAGAAGTCTCAATTTGGCACAATAACCTAAATTAGCCCACAGCCCTGAAGGGTTTCTTCGCAGATTAAGTTAAATATCACTGCCGATTCAGTTCAATTATTCACAAACGCAACAATACAGCATTGCTAATTCCTGAAAGGTACTTTACTGAAGCATGCACACAACCAGACCAAATTTTCTTTGCCAAACTCACGGTAGAAGTTCAGGGTCCCAAATGAAAATGGAACACACTACATGTCTGATGGTGCTTGGCTATAATAAAGCAGGACGGCTAGATGAACCACTTATGCCAAAGCGGTGAAAGATGGAAGACCGATGCGCAACTTAGCACGTGCGCAACTTCAACTATAGCCAAGTTCATAGAAGAATCCAGAATTGTGTAGAACTCTGGGTTTATTCCAGGGCCACACGGTTTGTCCTTGTGAAGATATTAGTCAGTGGTTGAAAGATGTTCTGGGTTAGGCTGTAGCAGGATGGCATTCTACCGGGAGAGTTGGTGCTGGTTAGAGACTATAAGTGAAGCCAAAGTGAAGCATAAAGAGGCTGCAGAGTCCTTTTATACCCAGTGCAATTTCCAGCACCCACCACAGATGAAGTAAAGTATTTCCTATTGTATTTCTTCGTATCCCATAAACTACCTCGGCTAATAGCTACCGTTAGTCACAAGCAAAGCTTAATTCATCATGACCACTGAACTTCATGGCATAACCATACATTGTCGTAAAAGTTCATACACAAATCACCTTTCATAGTGAAAACAATCTTTACTTAAATTTTCTTTACTTAAGGTACGTGACCAAATATGGAAGGCAGCAGAAACGGACATTGCACCAAACACCCTTTCTCGAGCCAATTTCACAATCACCTTCACACGCATTCTCCAGAAAATTTCACAAATTTGAGTACAGAAAATTTTTTCACTTTCTCGAGCGTTTTGATCCAAATTCTTGTTGGCAAATTCTGCGATAATGAGAAAGGATAATTCATGCATTATTAATACATTAATGCATAATTCCACTTCAGTAAAATTGCAATTTCTTGATTTGCAATTTAACTTTGTTCATATGAATACCCCTTGGTCCATAGTAGTTCAGATAATGTACGTTCGTAATTATGGCGGTTGTCCATCGTACTACGCACAATATCAAAAATGCAATACTACAACTTACACAATATTGGGAATTTTGACAATTCTGAAAAATTAGGCGTTCTTTTTATCACTTCCTACTGTCTTATCAGACCTTCGGAAATGTTATTGTCTGTGGTTCACATTACCGTGTTCGACATTTAAATTTATTGTGCTCTGTAGCCGCCTGCATTTGTCAGTCCGTCTCGTGACTTCATCAGAGAGGGTCGTCATGCACTAGCTCTCTGTTAAAGTCATGAGACTAGCGGGCTGACAAATGCAGGAGGCCCCTGAGCCCAAAAATGTAAAATGTCGGAACGCGGAAATGTGAACCGGAGAAAATGGCGTTTCCAATGGCATGATAAAAACACCTAATCTTTCAGAACCTGTCGAAAATTCGCAAATACTGTGTAAGTTCTAGTTTTGTATTTTTGAGATTGTGTGTTGTCGATGGAAAACCACCAAAATTATGAATTTGACTCTCAAAGTAAACAGCCGTTATGGTGTTTTTATATAATGTACGTAAATTAAAGAGCTGATGATGTAGCAATAAGCCAATAATGCACAATTTAACTTTATCCCTTTATATAATTATTTATTCCTAGATTCAACCCTTCAACCCCAACTCGACTGCCAGGTTTGGTGATCCAATGGATTGTGTTGGGTTTTTCACCATTCCGATTTGGATGTCAATCTTTGTGACGGTCCTACTTTTAGCCATTTTGGGATTTGGTATCCAGATGTTAATGAGCATCAACACTATGGATAGGTTTGATGATCCGAAAGGAAAGACCATATCAGTAGCTAACGCTGATTGAGAACTGAAGAATAGCGTGTAATTAGTTGCATTCATGTGTAGTGAGTCTTGTAGACATTAAAATGGCTAAGTTGTGTGCAAATTGAGAGCAGGTTGTAATAGGAGATGGACGTGTTTAAAACTGCATAGGTAGGTTAAAGTGAACCCACCAATCTCACCGCAGGTAATTAAACGCTTCCCATTGTGCAATGAAAGATGCCGACATTTTTAATACATGATGCAAACCGTCTGTATTCACTACTGTAAAGTAACTGAAGTAAATTTTTGATTTTGTTGGGTTTTGCAAGAAATTAAATGACAACTGAGATAAATTAGTGTACGGCCAACCTACCATGAACAGTATTTAAACATGTGATTACCTTGCGACTTCTTTGTCTCTTATGTGTGTGGTGATTTACATGCAAGTGAATTCTCAAAGTGTTTTCCTATAGTTTTTTATGTTACAAAGTAAAATCCAGAAAGTGCTCGTCTCATGAGCCGAAACTTCGAGTTT
>JAHWFP010243423.1:0-45095 GCA_023313725.1 Lithobius niger
TTATGCAAGTGAACTGAGGGCGAACTGGGTAGCTGGTTCGAATCCGGATCATGCCACTCCAATGAAACGTAAGTGCATAAAGGTGGCTTATGAACTACGTTATTTCTAGTATATAATTTTCACTAATGGCTAATTTCCAATTTTTCTTAATAATATTTACAGCGATTTGTGTCTATTTATTTCTACACTATTTTTAGGCTTTAAATAAAGTATAGAATATGCATGGATGAGGGCTGCTAATTTTGACCCCAATACATGGAAAGATGAGCTATGATAACAATTAAATTACTGTAGACAGTCAGAGAGACAGCTTTGTATATCTCAGTAGTGGCTGCTTGGATGCTTGAACATTAAAGGTACCATCACCAACTAGAAGAAGGTATGCAGGTGTGCGTGTGGCACCAAGCCTCCATTGTTTACTGCGGTAGATGATTTATTCACACCTTTCAAGCTAAAATCATAGTAGAGCTCCATCAGTTGGCATGGATACTACTTTTAAATGACTGGCCCTCTGCTTCATGGTGCTATCGTAGAAAACAGAAACTGTTAAAAAAAAATCAGATCCTATATAAAATAAATACCGTTTGGTATGGCTGAGTGGTAGGACTTCGACCTTTGGTCTAAATGGTCGTGGGTTAAATTCCCGTTCAGAGAGTCTGACGTTTAAGTACAAAAAGCAACATAAATTGGTTTCCGCGTGTATTTATTAACACGTTTCGAGCCCGTTTGGTTTTCCATCCCGTTTATATCCTAAATAAAACGTAGGGAATGCACTAAAATACTCTGAACTATTGAAACGTAAAACAAACAAAAAGCTTTGTATATGTGCAATATCAATAATTTAAAGTAGTTGTTTTCCGCAATATAATATTACACATAAAAAAAATTCCATGAAAGCAAAGTTAGAACTAAATTATTCAACAGTAAATGTATTTATTTTGGTAGCAATGCAAGTAGACCTTAATTAACTGAAGTTATTATTTTTTCAGTCTAGTGTTCGTCAAACGTTTTGGGCAACTTACAAACAGGTATATCTTCAAGACGGGACATGTTTTGAAATGGGAAATGGTGAGTTTGACAGTTCTTACAGTAAGATAAAATTGTATAACACGGATATATATTGTCAAAGTTCCAACAGCAAAAGATTACAGTACACAATTTTTTATTTCGTTAACCGTTATTAATAGTAGTAATTCTCTGCACCAGAAACCTGAGAAAAATATGTGAGCTTTACTGGATTAGTTTTATAAAACATGAAACGTGAAAATACTGCTATAAAACCTGGAAAATGTAAGGCCACTAACAATATTCTGATACTAAAATCATGGCACGAACCATTTCTTGAACAAACAAGTAAGTCCTTCAAGTAGTGGTTCTCGACAGAATTTTAGCAATATAATTGTCCCAGCAGGAGGTATGGATATTTTTTTGGAAAGGGTAACTCGTGGTCTTACTTTCAACATTCCTTCAGTCGAAGAAGTTTTTTTTAGTTGCATCGTTTGGAGTGTTTTTCTAATCTTCAATAGTAAAAATATTTCTTCAAGATTTTTATGTTTTTTTTTGTGTGTGTTTGCCATAAAACGTTGAATCGTGTTTGTATGGTATCATCACCAAAGCAATGAAATATTATTTTACATGTTCAAAGCATACATGTCTGCGTATGTATGCTTTTATGTATATTAATATTAATGCCTGCTCATATTAATTCTATTGAACATAGAGCTGGACCTATGTTTGAGGCAAATAAAGTTAACATAAGAGAACGCGTGCAAGCAGTACTTTTTTGCTTTGTCAAAAAAAAAATTAAGAAAGGTGATACTGGTCACCGTTATCTCATAATAATAAACTGGTTTCTAATGAATCTGAGAAGGCTGATGTATTAGAGGAGGTGAAACTTTTGTTGTTGACAATGATGTGACTCCAACCCTACCATTGCTGAAATTTGCAACATCTTGAAACTGAAAAGTAGCTGGGGTCTTGGACCAGTTGGATCCTCAGCTTCGTTTCATAAGAACTTTGAACAGAAACTTTGTGTGCCTTAGTTTATAATTCTAAGCTTTGCAATTCAAACTAAAACACTTCCAAAGTGCTGGGAGATGGTATGTGTATTTCCAATTTTTAAAAGACGAGTACTGAAGTGAAGTCGCCCTATCACATTTTTAAAAAAGTAAATAGGCTACTTCCGAGTGACTAATATGGTTTCCTGCCCGGAAAATCAATACACACCAACTATTAAATTGTTTCGAGGCTTAGCACTCGACATAGCTGTTCCCACAGACCTAATTTTGATAGATTACACAAACGCCTTTAACTCAGTGGTGCCTGAAAAACTTTCGCTGAACTTTTTTTGCATACGCATCTGAGGGCAGGTCATAATGGATTGGATTTCAAATTAACTGAACAAAAAAATGGCTTTGCCGTTGAAGAAAAAACCATTAGAGCTTTTATCACCATACTCACAGCTGTAAAGGTACATGAATAAACATGGATTAGAGTTTACTCAAACACAACGAACTATAATATTTGAACTCCAATTCCAGGGAACAAGGACTGTTTTACTCAATGGTTATGTCAGAAAGTGAACACAGTTTGTGTTTGAAATGTTTAGCGATTGTGTGTGTGTGTGTGTGTGTTTGTGGTTTTTTATTTCCTTGCCAAAAGAGCAGATTTTTTTATTGGCCGATCGGTTTCAAAAGTAGTTCTCATAACTAGTGGGGTTCCACAGGGACCAGTCTTTGGCGATCTACCTTTTCTAATTTTTGTAGCTAATCTAAACACTAATGATTATTCAAGTGAAATTCAAAAGTATGCCGATGATGTAACACTATACAAATGTGTAATCGACTATGAATATATAATTTTACAAAACTACTTATATCATCACAAGGCACCTATTTGGCAACTTCCTATAAATGAAAAAAAATTGCACTGTGCATCTAGGAAGGGAAATCTATTAATATATTACGTATGTACAGATATAAATATCTTGGTTTTTATATATTTAGTGATTAGAGGAGAGGTATGGATAAGATAATTTATTTCCAAAACAAATAAGAAAACTGGATTCAAAAAGGGTCTTTCACAAACCACTTACAATAATTCTACAATAAAATAATCCAAACAACAACAAAGATCTTGGTAACAATGGACAGCAATACGTCAAAAAGAAAAAAAGAAAAGATCATTAGATATTTTTCAGGTTACATGTATCCTCCATTCTATGAAATGAGGGTAACGAGACTGCAGAGACAACGGCTGTCGGGAGCACATTTTAGCAATTCCCTACACAATGAGAAAAAAATCTGTGCACGACAATTTAAGGTAGCCTTATGTGCAATAAGCTTGAATTGGTGACTCCTGGTAAACCATGAATAGTGTGAGTGGAAACATCAGAAATATCCATCCTATGTGGCATGCAGTGGCATGCAGTGCTGAGCTCAGCGAGTCCAAACCCAGCACATCATGTCGTGGTGCATAATCAAGTGATCTGAACCCAGGGATAACTCTGCCAAAACTACTCTGGACGATTCTACCCAATTGATGTCCCTCAGTGAATAGGGGGACCACACTTGGAATTCAAATTCAAGGGGGTGCATGAAGACTTTAAATGCCTGTCTCCCACAGAAGTAAAGCACTGTCACCCGACTGGAAAGAGTTGTGGATAGCAACCACCCTTAGCCTGCTTTTTTTACAATGTGATTACAATGTGTTGAAAACTTAAGGTCGTTAGTAACCCAGACCTCAAGGTCTTTTAACGCAATTTGATGCTGGCACAGTGACGTCAGCTGGGGTGTAATTTAATAGCAGATTACCAGACCCAAAATGAAGGATTGCAGACTTTTCTGGGTCAATGGACAGTTACCAGTCTCTTAACCAGCCATGCAACTCATCAAGAGCAATCTGCAAACAGTCGGTAGTACCACGGTCGATTGCCTGATTATGGAGCTTAACATCATCGTCAAATTTATTTAATGCACAGTTGCTGTTGAAAATCTAAATCGCTGACGTACAGCAGAAGCACAAAGAACTCGAGCTTTCACCTGAGGAAAACTCCACCATCACAATACGCTGTGTACACCCCCAGAGGAAACTGGCCAGCCAACACCAGATATTTACACGAAAATCCGAACATTCCACCTTTGTTAACAGCTGCTTAGTCAGAGAGACTGATTCGAAAACCTTGACGAAGTCGATCAGCACGAGGTTAACCAGTATCCCTGCGCCAAAAGAGTAAATGATAGAGTTGAGTACAAGCAGTTGTTGGATGGTGGAGGATCGTCCTGGAAGTGATCCAAATTAATCTTTTAATGTCAGATTTGACTTTGACAAAAATTTCAGCATTTCAGAGCAAATATGCTTCTCCAAAAGCGTACATAAGACACAAGTAAGTGTAATGTAAGTGTAATTATGAGCACATTGTAATTTTGGTGTCTCGAAAGCAAAAATAAAGCCTCACTTGATTAGATGATGCTTTGCCACAAGAGATCTGAAAACTCTTGTTTGGGTTTTTAAGGTATTTGTGCATCCACTATTGCAAAAACACCAGTCAAGCCTGGTTACCTTTCTTGATCAAGGATATCCAACACATTAATCGGTACAAAAAAAAACTTTTAACAAATATGTACCAGGATACTACCAGCATTCTTACGTGGATCACCTTTAACTTTTAAAATTAAAGTCCATCTTACTCCATTTTGCATACCCATACTGACATTGATACTGATACATATTTTTTATTTGCCCTTTATATTCGCACTAGGGAAATTCTGTTCAATTGAATATGCAATGTTTTTTAAGTGTATCGTCTGAAAGCTGACTCGTATTTTACTTACTCCATTTTGCACAACCACACTGCCAGTGATGCTGGTAAATGTTTGTCTTCAGCCACAGTATCCGCACTATGGGATATTCATTTAAATTGGATAAGGAATGATGCTACAAGAAAGCACTGTGTGGTGTCTGCCCCTACCATCAATAGTTGTTGCCTCATTATCCTTAACAATTTTAAAAAAATGGTTTGAAAATGATAGATCTGACAGGTTTTACGAAATGTTTTCCATCAGTGATATTTTTTTTATAATTGTGTGTTGTTCCAAACTGTTTCGCACCTTTAGTGCGGTGCTTGACCTGCAGTTTAATTAACTCTTTATACCCTTACTATATTAGGACATGGTGTAAGTGGAAGAAAACCTCTCCCTTCCGTGCCCTTTACAGTATTCTTTAGTTGTAAAAAAATAACCTAATATTATTATTATTACGTACGTTTGACGAAATTGCAATAAATGTGATAGCAAGATTTGAAATATTTGAAATATATGAGATATGTGAAATATGAGATAAAGAACGAACGGAAATTAACAGGCAACACGAACCTTAAGAAACTGCGTGAGTTTGAATAAACTTCAAAGAGGTACAGATTCCTTCCAACAAGTACAAATTCAATGTTGCTCCACTTCATAGTACGACATAGCATGCTATGAGGACAGGGGCGACACCTCAAATGAGAATGAATACGAGTCAAAGGCCAACTTGCCAGCATGTTCAAGAAGGGTAAACCTCACTGATGGTTTTTAGCCCTTTCTTATCCCTAATACAACCTCTGCACTCTTCATTACATTAATCGTTTTTACTTTAACACCATACAGTATCGTGCACAGTCATCCAAATGGGCAGGGACAACTTTCAGTGTAAGGGCACGCTGAGGCTTTATTTTTCTGGTTAATTTTTTTTTCTGCTTGTTACTTGTTTTACCATTTTTGGCCCCTTTCTCGGGCTTCCTAGCTTTCTTTTTGCCCTTTTTAGGGCTGCAGGCCTTTTCTCAAAGTTGCGACCAGCATTTCTGAGTGCAGAAAAGCAAAGTTTTGTCTTCAAAAAGGACAAAAAAGGACATTTTTTTTCCAAAAAGTGCAAGGGCAATACCCCCCCCCCATGCACGCCACTGACACCATGTGAATTCTCTCAGTGAATACCACTATTTTCGACTCAAGTGTAGGGGAATGGAGACTCGAACAGAAACAACAGTACTCGAACACCTCTCCAAACTGATAATGACTGAAAATCTTCCACCCTACGTATATTTTCCTGAAAGAAGAGAAAGAAATTCCTCATATTTGCTTGTCCATGGTTGAGTAAACTTCGGAATTAGGAGAATTCTCCGCAATGAACTTGGTATTCCTGTCCAAGCTTCACTGCAATCACAATCACTACCCTTTAGCACCAGAATATTTAAAGATATTGCGGAACATCGTGTCATCCTTCATGGAAGAAACCGCTAAGAAGAAGCTCATCTCCACTTGCATGCTTAAAACCAATATGCAGCTGAAAAAAATTAAGCCATTCATTAGAGGAATTACACCTCTACTCGAAACTCCGCTTGATACTGACACTGATACTTATATGTCAAACTGCCTGAGAGAGGAATCGAACCCACTTTTGAAACGTAAATAGGTTCGCATCTGTATTTATTTAACTCTTGTTGAGCTTTTGGCTTTTCGTCTTTAATCCTTATTTCACGTTTAAGTGTTCCATTCGTTTAACGTGGCGTGTGGCGCGACAAATAGGCGTTCCTCCAATGGCGAATGGAAATGGTATATTTGTATGTATTTATGCACGGGTTAAATGCTGCTTATGGACGTTTCCTTTTGGCCGTGTGACTGGGCTCAGTGGTAGGACCTCGGCCTTTGGTTTCAAAGGTCGTTGGTTTGATTCTTCGCTAAGGCAGTCTGACATATAAGTCCAAAAGGCAACGTAAATAGGTTTGCATCTGTATTTATTTAACACTTGTTGAGCCGTTGGCTTTTTGTCTTTAATCGATTCTAGAAGGTAGCCTTACAAATGCTAGGAATAAGTAAAGCCTTATTTTTTGCTGTGTTTGCTATATTTTTCAACGTAACAAATGGCATTTCCAGTGTAGTTGAGTCAGGAATCGCTATCGTCAACAACACTACTTTCATTCTATGCCTTACTAGTAGATTTAAGTTTGGAAAAAATAAAATTGGGTAAGGGAATTTGACTTTCAAACAGGAAACAAAATCATAGGTCGTGAGTCCTACAGCATCTCCAATCATCGTTCGGGCTAATATTTCCGAAGTTAACGCACAAATGACTTGACACGTAAACGATACCTGAAAACAAGCATGCGTCTCACGTGCTTCAAATAATGTGTGCAGACATCTGAAACAAATTCAACCACTTCATCCACCATGAGAGTTCCATCATGACCTTTATTCATCTCATGCTGTCAACTTTCCTGTAACTGCATTGGGTACGAGTATTCCATTTGTTTGCGGTAATTGATATAGTGGGCTTATACTCGTTATTTGGCTCTATTTTTAGGAAAGACATCAGTTTCAGCCAATCGTAACACTTGGATCACCTCAACCTTACCATCTTTGTGTGGAACTAATTACGAAAAGGTTAGTCTAGAGTGATTATTGGTAATGAATGGAGGTGGGAATTGCTTATTGTTGCCATATCTGGTGCATTCCGCAATAATCAATATTGGCAAATTCCTCAAAACATTGCGGGTAATCTAAAATAAATTAAACAAAATTTATTTACAAAAATTAATTTGGTTTAATATGTTTTACCTCAATGCTTGTCCAAAACTGCAGTTAAGAGGTTAAGCTTCTCATTATTTAAATAAAATCACATTATCGATTGAGGACTTTGAATACGAGAAGCATCAAAAGAACTGTTTAGCGTTAGCCATGGTACCAGAAGGAGAGAGGGACAATTTTGCTAGATAAATTCCCAGGATCTTTTACATGCCACAATCGACATGAGCATGAGACATCACATGGACCTTCTCTTCCCGAAAATGCCAGGGGTAGCTGAGGTCAGAATCGAGCCCGGGACCTCTGGCACATAAGACCATCATGCTAACCATCAGGCCACCTTGCCCCACCACAATGAGTACTGTCAGCAGACATGGCAGTGCATTTATAGAAGAAATCAAACAAATCCGGTTCACATCACTTGACTGAAATGTAAGTGCGTAAAGCTAGCTTACTGTTTTAAGTTATTTTAGTGTATGATTTTTCCTGATGACTTATTTCCAAATGAAACAAGAAATGTTAGGAAGTTGGCTCCCCCCCCCGCCTCCCTTCGTTCTCATTCCAGCGTGTTTCCACACGGTGAATCTTAACTGCCGATTATTTTTTTAAACTTGTCACTAGCGGAGTCGCTCGCTTCGCTCGTTCATTCCGCGTCGTCTCGCTGTGCTCGAGGAGATTATTTTGCTGCAACACTTATGATACAGACAGATCTTCCACATAAAAAACGATCAAGCAAATTATAGGAGTGTAGTATGCGATATCGGTTATCTCGAGAGGAGGTCAGTATTATTTTTTTACAGGAGTCAAGCAAAAAGTTAAGATCCAGCAATTTATCAGAAGAGTGCTGTTTCTGATGACAAACGCTGGTTTTCGTTCGCTTCGCTTACTCAATCAGCGCAGACATTTCCTGAGAAACGTGACTGAATCAATGTAACCACCAAGAACCGCACATCACTTGTAAATAATGTTAGTTTACACTTCATATGGGTTTTCTTGTTTTACTTATTTTAAGAATATTGTTCTTTACGTCCCGTTCAGTACAGATTTTTCCATGGGGGTCTTATCACTTTACTTTCTGATGATCCCTTACTTGGAGAAACATCTGCAGCACGTCAGATGTAATATCCTACGAAGGTAAGAGAGGAAAGATTGATAAAGCAAAGCACGACGCACATTGAAAAGGTTTAGTTTACATGGAAATCGCTCGCTTTGCTCGTTCAATCCACGCACGTCCGTGTTTCAAAAAACACGCATGTTTGACACTGTTTTAAAACCAAATCTATTGTTTTGATTTTTTCCTGCATCAAGTTAGTTAGTATGAAACCAATTTTAAGATCTGCATGTGGTACGTTGCAAAATGCGTTGTCCTTTTAGGTTATTCTTTTGGCTCATTCAACCGCGTCTCGCTGCGCTCCAGATCATCTCTCTTTGCTCGAGGAGGTTTTCATGAACAAACTATGACGTCATGAACAAACATCATGCGGCTATAAAAAATTTTGACGTTAGTTATTCAGGTTCTTTCGCATATTTGAGGGTGATAATATCAAGTTACAGCGATGAAAATAGGCCTATCAAAAGCGATCAAATCATCTTTCATTTGGTCCTCTCCCATCTTTGTAGGTGCCTTGGTTCCAGAGGAGGAGAGGTACAAACACGCACGCACATCGTATGATTTTAATTATGTAGATAGCTTGTTTAATCAGCTTCCTTCTAGCTTTTCAGTTTCACTCTGCCAGGGACCTTTAACGAACAGAGTGTACATTGTTGCATCTTGCCAAAATGAGGCTTTAGTTTTGAAGCAGTAAGTCTTACACGTTAGTGTCATATCAGAGTGGAGTGATATTTTTTATTTTTGTGTGCAAGGCCAAAACATAATGTAAATCTTTTTGGTAACTATTGAAAAAGAAGTCTCATTACCTTGAAATAGGTGTGCCTGTATAATTCTGATATCATCAGAATCATCACAGTGGCTAATTCGATACTGATAGCTTAGTTACTCCCATTATCAAACATCCAACCTAAGCTACTGGAACATTCATGCACCACATTTATGCGACCGTTAGTGTAATGTGGAATATGTAATGTGTAATGTTTTCAAGCACTATTTTGAATATTTCCAACACAATGCTCAGATGGTGCAGGGAACCATCTGAAAAAATTACGGCAGCTATGAAGTGATTACCATAATTCACAAAAATCCTGGTATGAATAAGTTCATTTAATTTTATAGCCATGGACAGATTCTACGTTTATTGCTCCAAATTAAGCTTTTTCATGTTGGAAAAGTTATAATTTGACGTCAGATTTTTCATAGGGAGCTTCATAATAACTCAAGACAACTCATGACGTCATCACGGCACAGTTGTTATTTATTTAAGTGTTTTTAAATGGCTGAAAGGAATACACAACCTCTCTCAGTAAAATTAGTTTTTAGTACGTTAAGTGCTGGCACCTGGTCGTTCACTGGAACTAAATATTCTGCAGGGCAATAATAACTCGAGAAAAACCAATTTATATGAATTGTTGCTTTCAAAAATAAAAATAATAGACTCTCATAAGCAAAATATTGAATATAGACTCGCCGTGCATCATCCACAGAATCAAAAATGTATTTACATCCTCTCTATCAGGTAAATGTGATATTTTTTTCTAAGCACGAGTTGTCATTGATGATTCCTAATTTCACTGGTAAGATACCCGAATTGTATTTTTTCCCAAACCGATACAATAAAGTAGGACGAAACGCGTGACAATTATAGTAGTGAAACAAAGAACTCCATATATTTTTTGCTCAAAATATACGAGAAATCTACAGTATGGGATGGCATAAAAACATTACTTGAAATGTTTCTTTAATATAATGCTATCTGTCATGCTTCAGTTACGGCACAGTAGTAGTGTGTTAAGGTATTTTTTTTTAATTGTAACTATAAAATTACAATTAATACCACCAAAATATTTCCTAAATGATTTTTTTTAATATGCTTTCTCGCAGCTATATGTCAGACCTCCCACAAAATACTACGACTATTTTCAATACAGGCATGTAATGAAGAACACACTTCACCTGATCATGTTCATTACTAAGGTATGCATTAATTATTTAATGGAAATAGTACTTTCAGTTAGGGAGGAAGAAAAAAATTTGATGACCAAAGAAAGATTATTTACTATCTTAATGGAAAAGCAGGACATAACATTTCGTTGTAATTTCCGAAATGGAGTCAGACCAAAGATTTAGTTAACTATTACGGATAAATAAACCCACAAATCTAAACAAAGAGGAAATTATTAGCAACATCGTATTAGTACCAGCTCCTAATTGCAAGGAGCTGGGTATTTTTTTTACAGAGGGAGGTCACCCTCCATCAGTAATTAAGGGTTCACCCTTTTGGCATCCCATCTTCGCACACTCTATTGCGTCGATGTATACTTCACATAGTTTATTCGCTTTTTTTCCGATTCGTTTGCCTTATCGAACATTGACGTCACGAACACTTTTCAAAGCAATTTTTGGCGCATTTCAGAGTAAAGAAAATCAAATTGCAACGATGAAAATAGGCTTATCCAAAGCGTAGCTTATATACCTTTCATTGGGCACTATTCTCATATTTGTGTGGGCCTTAGTTCAAAACGCCCAGATGCCAAGATGGCAAGATGACATCGTACATGCTAAATGATGTAGATTTTTTATAAGCTAGTTTCGATATCCTGATTATTTGCAAGATCATGAGAAGTGCACAGATTCGCAGACCAAAACCATACAAAATTGTGTTTACGATATTTAACTTTAAGCAAACGAAGCAATGTGTTGGTGAAGCCACCAGTTATTTGGTATTTAGAAGGACGAAATCAACAGCCCTGTTTTCTGTTCGGCGGTTTTAACACCGCCTATCAGTAAAGTAATAAAACTGCCTATCAGTAAAGTATTAACACTGAGCCATTGCTAACGTACGAAAAGGCCGTCTCACCCAATTGTAAGTGACTCATACTCAGCTGAAACTTTCAAAACTGTCATTTATTACTAAACGCCCCTCGTCTGGAATCAGTAATAAACACTAAAACAATATACAAGATGTATTTTAATAATTTACAAAAACGTCACAAAAACTTTTGTTATGAAACACTGATTACAAACAACCAACGGGAGTATTAACAAGGATTTTCCACTTTGATTCTCACTACCGTTTGATTTTAATCAATGCTTGACAACGGGATGTCACTTCCTCCCAAAATGTTGCATTTTATTTGATTGTCTCACTCTGACGAGTTATTTTTTGGTTATATTTTAATAATTTTGAACTAATAGCACCTTTCCCTTAAGAACAAAGGGAAGTGCCAATTAAGACGACCACATAATCGGAAAAGAGATAAATGTCGAAATACAAACATATTTAATTGATAACGAATATTTAAATACTTGGACTATGCATAAGACAATATCTAAATTAAATTCCTGCTAATATTCTTTTAACTCAACTGAAATATTATAGCCTATAGGAAAAGATTACCTTTCTCGATGGTTAGTCTTCCATTACGTATAGTTGATGACAACAATTTCGGCACAAGAACTTAACAAACATTACAAAACAAATCTAGGCAGAAAGTTGGGAGGTAATTAATTCAAACTACCACAATTTTCCTCCTGCCCTGAAATACCACCCATCCCAAGCGTGGGTTTGTGGTTGGCGTAAATAGGCAGGAAATAAATAATTAAAAATTTAACATTTGAAATTCTACCCTACTCTGTCACCAATTGAAGTGACTCAAGTTTGGTAAATAATATGCATACGATGTGTTGGTTACATAATGGGCACTGCCCTACAACGAACGTGTCCAGCTTCATACACATGTTAGATAGCAAGTGAGGTACAACCATGCACCACCCGGGAGTGCTGCATAATTAGTAGTGTATCAGGGGCAAGGTAAGTGCAAGGTGCATAACATACACAGGGGCTGGAAAGAATCAATTATGTTATAATCACCCAGTAATTAAGGGGGCCACGCTGTGTTGACATTTATGATCAGAAGTTTAATAGTATTTATAGGTCATTCATGGCATTTTCCTTGTTTTTTTTCGTTTAGGAAATCAAAATTGACACAGATTGTATTTCTGAAGATGAAAATGCTGACTGCATTAATAACTGTCTTACCGAGAAGCTTTGGCAGAAAATTTCTTGCAGGTAATGCAAAAATAAATAGATGCAATAGTCTGAGAGGGGAACCTAATAACCGAACTGTAACCAGAACCAAGAGAGTTTACGACACCAGTAATTCGAGTAAGTTTATCAGCAGAAAAAAACGCAATGACTCAACTATTGCAAGGTTCTACTCATACACCCTGTGTTGTAAAGTCAACGAAATGCAATAAATGTAGTAGCATGCAGACATAAAATATTGCGAAGTGAAGATATAATTAAAACAAGAAAGGGTAGAAGGAAACAATTCTTTTTTTTTAAGTTGTTTCCTTTCCCGGTATGAGCAAAGATGCATCTCTTGGGGAAAAGGCTGCATTTCCCCTTGTTTCATTCACATAAGCAGAACAATAAAATATGGGCAGCTGAGTTGTTCATGTAGATAACAGTAATATTTTCCAAGGAAATGGATAAAAAATTACTGGAAGGGATGCTAAGTATTGCTATGGTAGGGTACTTAACATTCTATGTGAAAAGCTTTCAATTTAAAGTCACTAGAAATTTCTGTCAATCTTCAATATTAGATCGGATCAAGCAAGAGCCTTACAATTCAGGCATTGCAAACAACCAATGATGGACAGTGCTGCTGTTTACTCTCGAAATAGTGTTGTTAAAAATTGCAGGAAGATGCCGGAAGAAGGGACGTTTAGCCAATGTTTTAGGCCTACTTGGGAATTTCACGGATGGTGTGTTCTTGGAGATAAAACATTTGAACTATTATAATAAGAAAATGATCGCAGTGTTGCAGTTAGCTTAGGCGTTGTTTTAAACCTTCGCGAAACTAGTCGTTTACAGCGTTGAAACTTCTTTAATGCTCCAGTGATTATGTCAAGCGTAGCACAAACGTCATCCGAGTCCCCGTTTGAAATATGCGGGGCGAACGTGTTTCTGTGGTTGCGGTAGTTTATATGGTGTTACAATCGCATGGATTACGGTTCAGATGGACAGGTGTCAGTCAATAAGCTTATAGTTTGTTATTATAATACCTCTTTGCATGGTAGCTATGAATGATGGTAGGAATATTGATTTTTTGCACGATAACAATGAAAAAAGCTATCGTTTGTGATGATAAAGGACGAGCATTCGGCAAGGTATTGTCGATTATAGAGCAACAATTAGTAACAAACGAAATATTAAGTAATATTATCTTATTATTCGTTTTAAAATTGGAGTACATCATCAAGCCGGTATATCTTGATGGCTAAGGCATCAGCCTGCTAATCTCAAACTGCTAAAGTGGGTAATTAGTTTAAAACAGGTACATCTTTATATTACTGGTATACTTGAAATGCTGAAATGGTGTCAGCATCTGTCTGTAACTCCTGTGCATCAGTAGCACTAAATCTGGTGCAGCAAGGAATACTGCTGGAGTATTAGCAGAATTCCTTGGTTTATTCTTCTTCGAGTTTCACCTGCTAGGAAGGATCCCGGAGTCATTTCTCCAGAAACGCTGCTAAGGATGAAGAACTTTGAATCTGTGTACTGTATGGGGCCCCTAACTCGGCTTCTGAGGTGGCAACCATAACTGTTTATCCCTTCATTACTTTCCATACCAATTATCATATCCCTTCATTACTTTCCATACCAATTATCGTTTCACCTTGGACTAACAACTCTCTTCCAGATGACCATTCACGTACTGCTACCTGTAAGCTCTAGTGTGTTCCGACCTTCTGCAAATGCCATAGCAGTGCCACCGCAAAATCCTTCAGTGGCGTGTCACCTTAGACTACTTCACTCTTGTCACGAGAGTGACGCGAGTTAAACGGGAAAACCTTCGGAAATAATTTTGATCTCTCATGATGCAAGGTCGCAATGCCAGTCTCCTAACAGTATCGGGCACACGGGCTGTGTATGGCGGTGAATGTAGGTGGCTCGTCCATCTCGAAGAGAGTTGTTAGTCGAAGGTATCACCACCCTTCCAAGTCCCGTCCGCCTTCTGTGTGAGAAAAGTTTTTTATTATTATTATAATCATTATTATTATTATTATTATTATTATGAAGAAACAAATGAAGAATATGGAAGAAAAAATACAACTATTAGAAAACAGAGAAGTTAAAAATAAAATAGTAGAACAAACAGTGGAAACAAGAAAAGAGAGACAAAGGAAAAAGAACAATATGAACGTAACAGAAACTTAGAAATAAGTCAACTGGACTGGCTAGAGAAAGAAGATCTTCAAGATGTAGTGCATAGATTAGTCAGAAACTTCAACATCCAGGGATTTGAAGAAAACCAAATAGATGTAATACATCGCATACCCAACAAAAATAAGGAAAAGCCGAGTGTGCTATTACTGCAGTTTAAGCATAGGGATTGTAGGAACATGTGGCTCGACCAAAAAAGAAAAGTTGTGACAAACGACGATATTTACAAGAATGGTAATAGGAAAAGAGTATATTTAAACGAAAATATGACGCCTCACAACAAAAGCCTATTTTGGAAAACAAAAGCATTTGCAAAGGACAATGACTACAAGTACGTCTGGTTTAAAAACGGTAAGATAATGATGAGAAGAAATGAAAATGAACAAGAAGTAAAAATTATACGTGGTGAAGAGGATTTGATGAGTTTAACAACCACAGAATAAGTTCGTTAATATTGTTTTTGAAGATGGAAAAAAATTGAAGAAAAAATCAAAGAAGAAACTAGTGACTGTACAAGTGTAAAAATCTTACATAGCAATATAAGAAGTTTAAGGAAGAATTGGGATATGATGCAACAAAAATTATTAGAAATTAAGGTTAAATGGGATGTAATAATATTGACACAAGTAAACATAAAAAAAGAAGAATCTGACATGCACAATTTAGAGGGTTATGAAAAACAAACCATAACAAGAGAGACCACTAAAAGAGGGGGTGGAATAACGATATTTACTAAAGAAGACTATGATGTAAAATCAAAAGAGATACTTATTGATGAAAATAATGTAATGGAAATTGAATTAAGGACACAAGATGAAAAAGAAAACATCAGAGTAATTGCCATTTACAAAAAGCCTACCACAAGTAAAAAAGAATTTGTACAAAAATTTAAATCATTATGTAAATATAATAAGAACTGGTCTTACCAAATAATAATAGGCGATATAAATATCGATATATTAAAAATTTCTGAAAATAATGAAGACAAGTATGAACAAAAATGGATAGATAATTATGAAAACATGTTAGCAAAACTGGGCTACGAAAAAAAAATAGATTCACCAACAAGAGAGTAAATAGTAACTAAGAATGGACAACACCATTTGCAACAGACTTGCATTGACCATATCTATATTAAACACGAAAAAGGAGAAACTAATGGAGCAACATTGACAGAAAAAATTTCAGACCATTACTTTACTATGTGCTGGATGTGGAATATAAAACAATACTTACCTAGAAAAAATGATGGAAAAATAATGCAAAATGATTACACTAAATTCAATCATGGAAAAATTGTAAAGGAAATGAACAATATAAAATGGGATGTGATAGATCATTTAACATGTCCTGACGAAATTTACAATACAATAACAAATAAAATAAAATCTATATACACTAGCAGTATAATAAAAACTAACATAAAAAAAAAACAGGAATAAAAAGGAAGAGAATAAAAGGAAAGAATGGATAACAAATGAATTAATAATTCAAATAAACTTTAAAAATGAATTATGGAATAAAATAAGGAAAAACAATGGAAAAGATATAGAAATGGTACAGAAATATAAAAATGTTAAAAAAGAAATAAATAAGAAAATTCAAGAATGTAAACAAAATTATTATAAAGTAAAGTTGAAGGGATTAGAACAAAAAAAGAAATCGATATGGGAGGTAATAAACGAAATTACAAAAAATAACAAAAAGGTTAGCATTGATGACAGTATAAAGAAGACTTTTAAGGGAGAATGTACCTCAAAACTGACAAATGACTTTAATGAAGTGTACTCAAAACAAGTTCCAAATCTGAAAGGAAGCTTTAAGAAAGAACACGACTTGTACAAAAGTGGAGACTTTTATAAAAAGATGAGAGCAAAAACAAAAACAAACCAGACTGTAACACAAAAAACAATGTACATTGACTATACAAATGATAAAGATATAATAGAATTAATCAGTGAGTTAAAAGATACAAATGCAACAGGAATTGACACAATACAAACTGAACACATAAAAAAAAACAAAAGAAAATACAGCAAAAGCTATATGTAAACTAATAAATGCAATGATACAAAAAGAAGTCTGGCCAGATATGTTAAAAATCCAAGTAATAAGGCCAGTGTATAAAAAAGGATCTAAAATGGATAAAAATAATTATAGACCTATAGCGTTACTCTCTATAATTGATAAAATAATAGAAAAATTTTTTGCAAATAAAATAAGAAAATTTTTAGATAAAATAAAATTATTTAATGAAAGCCAATATGGATATACAAAAAATAAGGGTACAACTGACTTGCTAATAGACTTGAATGATACAATTACAAAAGCATTAGATGAAGGGAAGTATGTTGGTGTAGTGCTAGTAGACTTGCAAAAGGCATTTGACACTTTTGATAATAACATATTACTAGAAAAGTGTAAACGGTTAGGGCTCAGAGGGAAAATTTATAATATTCTAACAAGCTACTTAAGTAACAGGAATACAATAGTACAGCTACAGGGCATAAACAGCAACTTAATTGAAACAAAATTTGGAGTACCACAAGGCTCTGTACTAGGACCACTACTTTATTTAATATACACAAATGACATATCAGAAAATCTTGAAAAGACAGAAATATTTTTATTTGCAGATGACACCATCATAGTTTCAATACATCGCAAATACGAAAAAATGATGAGTAATTTACAACATGATTTTGACATATTAAATGATTGGTTTATTGAAAATGAATTATTCATTAGCAAGGAAAAACAGTACAAATGGACATTACAGTACCAAAAATGAACAAAAGCAAAAATATTGGAATAATTAAACATTATGGTGACTGTAGGAACTTGGAAGGTAAAAATAAAAATGAAATATGTAATGAAAAATGTTTAAATTTAGAAAAAAAGAAATTTACAAAGTACCTAGGTATAGAAATTGATTCAAATTGGAATTTCAAAACGCATATATTACAACTAATATCCAAAATAAGACAATTTCTACCAAAGCTGTATCTGCTGCGAAAGATACTAGACACAAAAAATAAGAAAATAGTGTACGATGCTTGGATTGGAAGTATAATAAGATACGGCATAGAACTTTATGAATTTGCATCTGACTACTTGATTGAAAGATTACAAAAAGTGCAAAATAAGATTATTAAAGTTTTATTTGGCTATGAAGGAAAAGAACAAAAAACAAATGACATTTTTAAAGAGAACGAAATATTAAAAATAATAAAACTCAGAGATTATATTATATTAACAAAAAATTATTACATAAATAAATTTAAAATCTATAATAAAGAGAGAAATAAATCTAAGGAAAAATAAACAAACATTCTCACAACCAACATGGAATAATAAATATGGGAAAAGAAATAGAAGTTATTATATACCATGTATTTTTAATGAATTGCCAAAAAATATGTTGGAGTACAACAATTTAAAAGACTTCAAGATAAAAATAAAAAATACCATGACAAAAGATACATAAATTTTAATAGCTACCACTAACAAGATAATAAAAATAAAATACCCATTGCAATTAAATAAACCTATAAAATAAACCAGGGTCAAGTGTTGTTAATAATAGCAAAAAATTGTGAAAAAGATGCTTTGTATAAACTCACACAAGCTGTATTACAGCTTCGAGGATTGCAATTTGTTTGTAATTTGCTATTGAAATAAATAAAAATAAATAAATTATTATTATTATTATTCTATTATTACTCTAACTTGGAACTACGTTACGAAATACTATAGCGGCTTTAATGAATATCAAATTGCTTTGACAAGAAGCGTAAGACATAACAATTGGCTAAGGTCCCTCAATGGAGAAACTCCTATGGAAAAAGAGGTATGGCATACCAAATACCTCTACATTTCAACAAAATACCTTACGAGCTTAGACATCTGAACAATCCATACAAAATCAAAAAAGAAATTAAAAAATGGTTACTAATGAACTATAGATGTATATATCTTTCACTGTGATTTACTAGGTGAGAATGACTACAAGTATTTAAAAAAATAAAAAAATAACTTTTGAAATCTCATGCAAAACATAACAATGTGTATACATGTAAAACCTTTTTGATAAAACCTTTTTGCTTGCACATGCAAATCCATCTTAGGATTTTGTGCCTGTACGTGTTACTGTAACAAGTACAAGAATAAATCAGATATATTATATTATGTTATTATTATTATTATTATTATTATTATTATTATTATTATGCTATAGCAGAACTTTCCATGTCAAAAGTCTTGTCAAAGCGATGTCGGGAATAATGTTGAATTTTCTGACTTGTGCAAAATTTAGACTGGGTTAATGCAGAGTGCATTCTTATTTAACAATGCTGTGTTTGATTTTAGAGCGATATGGTGTAGCTTATTTGTGAAGACGAAGATTAATATTTAGGAAAGAGTTTTAAATAATTACATGCTATATAAAAGCTAGGCATAAAAAACTAGTATTTATGCAAAATTACGTAAATGGTTAAACTTATCTGAAAGAAGCAGTATAAGTTTATCTATCAACCGGTTTACTGAATTATAAGAGTAATTCTGTATACTATTTATTCTGGTAAAATGAAATACTAGATTGTGCTTTAAATTAGGCTAGTGTATTTCTTGATAGATTTTGTGATTCTTGCAAGGACATTAAAAGTCAAAAGAAATGTTTATGTTAAACATTAAAGGGGTAGTGGATTTGTGGTTTTAGGCACACTACTTTTGAAATTATTACTAGATATTTTCCTGTACATATGAATGGCGAGGCAGATAAGCAGATTAAATATAAAGTCTCACTTTGTGACTTAAGTGGTGACAGTATTCATCTCTGTGATGCTTTAAGAACGACCATTATTTTACTTCCGTGCACGAGGATAGCGTCGTTGAAATGGCTACTTCCTGGACATACAAGACGAGTTTGAGGAATTTGATACCAGTTCAGAGTTTTGGCCTATCTATTTTGAGAGGCGACCTTGCATTTCGATACTTTTCATGTACGACAGAATAAGCAAGTTAAAATTCTTTTTGGCAGTTGTAGGCAAAACGATGTATGCCTTGTTAAAGAGCTTGAGCTCTCCCAATGCACCTGTTTTGAAAACATTTGCACAGGTAGATGAATGCCATCATTTATTTCCGAAATGGTAGCGTTTCAAAAGTAGGACCAGGCTCCAGGTGAATGTATAGTTTCATATATCAGTGAATTAAAAAGGTTAGCCGTGTGTTTTAATCTCGGAGTGATGCATTGAGCAACCGATTCATTGCCGGAATTAAAAACGTTCATATGCAAAAAATAGTTAATGGCTATGAAGCCAGATGACGCGAATTTCATCAAAGCCCGTGAGACTGCTCTTGCTTTTGAGCACTGCATTATAAAAGCAACCTATCTGGATTTCAAGCTGGTGCTGCCTTCAATGTAAAGGAAAGTCGCTGCAGTAAAAGCAAGAAATATTTAGTGTGCTTCTGTTGTGGCTATCGAGGACTCATGAAAAACGTTTGCAGCATTAAATAACCATAGAACATGAAGCCTGCAACAGACAGACCAGGTGTGGAAAACTGGGAAGGCAGACCAGTTGCATTTGCCTTCAGATCATTAACCAAAGCTGAAATTGGCTATGCCCAATCTTACATTCGTTCTCCTGCATTCGTTCCTGGTCAGACTGAATTAAATATGAGTTTTTAGATTAGGCCCGGAGTAAGCGGCTCACCACCCTTCCGGCTCCTGACCACATTATGTGGCAAATTTTATTTTTTATTATTATTTTACTGGGAAGTGCTTTCAGTTCACCAATATTTATATGGAAGGAGTTCTATACTCCAAACCGATCAAAAGGCACTATTCTGGAATTTTTGTAATTAAGTAGGCATTCCTGCTAAAGCTGCCAGGAATATAAAATGCGGAGTGCTATTCCTGAATGGCTACGATTTTTAGTCGCAGCATATCCCTGGCAGAGCAAACTAACAACCCGATAGTTTCACTCATTTCCTTATATGAAGTATACAGCACCTCCATCTTCTCTCACAGGTGAAACTGTCATGAATTTGCAACACTAGAATCATTACAAGTTGTAGTGACCAACTACAAAAGTTTACCGTTAAGGACAAGTTGCTGCTAGGGTGTACTGTCACACAAATGATGGTTGGCCACTCAAAATCGACAATGACGATTCGAAACCATTTTCAGTTGTCAAAGCGAATTATCATTGGATAATCGTGCAATATTTTGGGGCATAAGTTAGTAGTTCCTACTGTTCTGTGCCAATGTGTCCTTAATTAGCTTCATTTGGGGTTTTGTGGAGCTGTAAGGATTACACCCCTTGTAAGATCACAAGTTTGGTGGTTTAATATTGACCACGATATATGATAATAACGAAATCTTGTGAGCTTTATTTTTTATTTGTGGGGGGGGGGCAGTGTATACTTCAACCCTCCAAACTCCAAAACCGTTGCCTAAATAACAGCTTTTCCTTTGTTTATTTATTCAATCCAGTGCCCTATTTTAAAATAGAGATATTGTTTACTACCCCTCTAATACGAATCTTCGCAATAACATGTCATCTCGAAACAGGCTTTTCTAAGTTTTTATACAGGTTGTCTAGAATTATTTTTTCAGCTGAGTTAACTTTGGTTACAGTACCCGTTTCAGCTTACTGCAGTTACGAGAGAAGGTTACATTAAGCCCTTTGATAAACTAATGTTTCTAAGCACTATTGCCACACCTCATTAAAGCTGTTCATAAAAGCGTGATTAATTTTTCGTTTCCTCAGCGATGTTTCACTGATGGCCTGATAGGTTTTTCAAGGCATTTTTCTATTCTATTTTGGAGATGGTGGATTTGAAGTTCTTATTGCTAGGATTATTCATGTAAATGTGGAGACTGTCATCACATAAGCATCCACGTTAGGGTTAAAAAAAGCAACAGTTTGTTCTATTACAACTAATTGACGAATTTATTGGTGCATATTTAACTTAAAACTGCATGGAAATTTCCTTGACGCGCAAGCGTATGTTTTAAAACAATTCATGTGCGACACCACTTACATGAACACAGCTGGTTTTTAGTCTTCTGTACAGTCATAACAGAAGGAAAGACTAGCAACAAATTTTTCCGTCTGTCGACTTCTGAACGGTCCCAGATAGACACAAACGATTTCCCCATTAGATTCAGCATCCAAAAATAACTTAAACAGAATAAAAACAGGAAGTATGAAGCGGAAGTGCCACACAAGTGAGTGGAAGTGACAAACAAGTGAGCCCATTATCTGTGGAACGACACAAGATTGTGACAAACTGTTTTCCCCATTAGATTCATCATCCAAAAATAACTAGAACAGAATAAAAACCGGAAGTATGAAGAAGAAGTGCCCCACAAGTGACCGGAGGTGGCCAACAAGTGAGCCCATCATCTTTGGAATGGTACGAGATAGAAACAAATGGTTTTTACCGTTAAATTCAGAGTCCAAAAATTAATTACGATGAATAAAAATAACCGAAGGATGAAGTGGTAGTGGCCCGAAAGTGGTGAAAGTGTATAAAAGAGAGGTTGTGACTAGGTAGTCACTGCAGCAGTGCAATCAGTTGCGCAATCAGTTGCTGAGCAGTTGGATGAGTTTATGAAACTGCTCATTGTTTCCATTTCACTTCTTTCCAATTTTCCAGATTGAGTCTCTAATTATTATGTAATGTAAATTAATTTTATTTTCAGACTTCCTTACATGCCAGAATCCAACACCACCTCCATGTGCACAACATCCATTTCTGCTAAACATTCCTACTTAACCTACTTGGAGGTGTTTGGCTTGCTATCTGCTAGGGAAAGCTGCAACTGCTTGCCACCATGCCGAAAACGGATCTACGAAACTCGCATATCAACTGAACCTCGCATCCGGCTTTCTGTCAGTTTTGGCGCCAGTCACAATATAGTAGAAACGTACATGAAGATTCGTTCGTATTCCCTGGTTGCTTTGTTAAGTGATATTGGAGGTTGGCTTGGCTCAACTTTGGGATTGAGTATTTTAACAATGTTCCAAATGATTTTATCAGCTACGTCCAAAATGTGTACTGACAGCAAAATGAATCGTAAAAGAATATTTGTACCATAAAATGCAAACAGTTACGATAATAACCGACAAATCGTGATACAAACTAGTTAACAATGATTCTGGGAAAACAGTTTCTTACCAAGATTACAAATAGGATAAAATTATTTCAAAACTAAAATACTATATGACAAATATAGTCGAATTACGACATTATACAGTTTAAGAAAAATTGTTCTGATTCAAAAGTAACAAATATGTATGATAGTATTAACTTAAGTACGAGACTGAAAGCTGTAAGATAATTTTTATACCACTGAACTGTTCCAAACATGAGAGTACATTAAAATTAAATTAATAGTGTAGGGAATTCTGTATTTTAAATTATCACATATTTTTGGAATTGGTCGAATAATATCCAGGTAGATATTCAAATAATAATTCCTATATAATAACTTAGTTTCTCCAGCAATATTAAACGAAATTACTATGTAGTACCTATGACACAAATTTGCTTTCTAACTGGAAAATATAAATATGTTAATCACATGAAATGTACACTGCTGGAAGTTAGATTTAAAACGTACCCATATTCATCTGAACATCTGAAAACATACAGGAACGTAATGATGTACATTATACATCACTGAACAAAATAAGCTGGAAGAATGTAAGGAAAGACGATAAAAAAAATATAAATGTAGAGGGAAACATTTTAACGCATCAGAGCAGTCAAACATCGACATTTCAACTGATTTCACTTCGGTCGAGTTGATGCTGTCGACGATGCAAATTTTTTCGTCCAGTTTCAAGAATTAGTATTGAATATAAACATGTTACCAATGTACAAAACACAAAACCTTATCTGCTTATATAGAGAAATCGCAATTGGTTTCGTCACGTAAGTCCAAGAATGAAAATTCTATTCCACTGTGGGATCTTAACAAACACTAAAATCCAGCCAACCTTCGACAAAATAATAACAGTGCAAGCTTTGAAGGCCTAGCAATCAGCAAGACGAACCCTGCACTGATCTTTCCCTTCGCTACATTCCAACTTCCTTGTGTTTAAGCTTGGATGCTACGCAACAACAATCTCTCCATAGCAACCAAGTTTACACACACAAGGCAGTTGGAATGTAGCAAAGGAAACGAGCAGTGCGAGGTGCCTGCTGATACCTGATTGGCAGTCTAAAGCTTGTACCGAGTGCTAAGTTCTACTAAAGCTATGGTTGGCTGGATGTAATTATTTATGGAGTTTACTCGTAAAGATGGTAACATTACGGTGCAATGAAAAAATGTTGTGGGAATGTTTTAATAGCTTGAGTGTGTAAAATTTGTCTTTTGAAGTCACTATGACACCCAAAATATTTCACGACTCTGAGGTCATCTTGCAGTGCAAAAAGAGCCTTAAGTTTCACGTTGTATGGAAATGGCTGGAACAACAAAAAAGTTAAAAGTAAGGGTCTAAAAGTCAAAACCTGTAAGGAACACGGACAAGCTTTGACTGTAAGGGTCTAGGTGTCAAATTTGGCCAGTAAGACGCTGCTAAGCATTAGACCCTTACTACGCGGTTTTTTACGAACAGCTGTCTGAAATCGTCCTATAAAGACCCATGAGATGATCCAATGATAGTGAGGGTGCTGGTACTTTGCTTTAGGTTGACATTTTTTTTTTGGTTTGATAACATGGCAGCGATTCCAAGCAAGACAACCTGCTACACGCGTAAGCGTGTCCACCCATTCTGTCTGAGTTACTAAGTCATTAATAAACAGACATAAATCGCCGGAAATAATATTAAGGAAAATTGGAAATTAGCCAACACCGAAAATCGTTCGCTAGAAATAACGTAGTTCAGTAAGCCACCTTTATGCACTTACGTTTCATCGGAGTGCAACGGAGAGATTAAAGTGCTATGCAAATGATCTGGGGGCGAACTGGGTGGCCGGTTCGAATCCGGGTCATGCCACTCCGATTTAACGTAAGTGCATAAAGTTGGCATACTGAACTACGTTATTTCTAGTGTATGATTTTCGCTGTTGGCTAATTTCCAATTTTCCGTACTAAGTCATTAACATGATCACCGGGTAGTAAGGGTCTAATGCTTAGCAGCGTCTTACTGGCCAAATTTGACACCTAGACCCTTACAGTCAAAGCTTGTCCCTGTTCCTTACAAGTTTCTGCTGGATCCCGGGCCATGTTGGGATAGGTGGAAATGAGCAAGCGGATTCTGCAGCAAAAGGGGCCCTTTCTGGCCCTCTCGGAAGGGATCTCAGCCTTGTTCCCTCGGACGTTTTTCCAACTCTGCGTCTGAGGTTACATGTTTTTTGGCAAGCCTCGTGGGATGGACAGGATGGCAATAAATTACGTGCTATTAAAGGCACTGTTGAGGAATGGCACTCGGCGTGTCGTTGCAGTCGCCGTGAGGAGGTGGTGTTGGCCCGTTTGCGCATTGGTCACACTCGACTTACTCACTGTTTCCTTTTGCGGGGGGTTGACCCTCCTGAATGTTATTGGTGTCGGCGGCCACTTACGGTCCGGCACTTCCTTGTTGATTGTTGCCATCTTGATGGTTTTCGTCGTCGTTTCCATCTTCCGCATGACATTGTGCGTCAATTGGGCGATAAGTCTGTCCTCCTGTCCGGTGTTTTTCAATTTTTGCAGGAGGTACAGATGTATGACAAGATTTAGATTAGGGATTTGAATAATATCTCTGTAATGTGTGGTGCAGTGGCAACCCGGACCACTGCACTGTGACTGAGGTTGGCGCTAATGACCAAGTTGTCGACGCGCCATTAAGCCTCAATTCCCCCCCCCCTTACAAGTTTTGACTTTTAGAACCTTACTTTTAACTTTTAACGATACGTTTTCGTTTATTAATCCGTGTTACTTTGAGAATTGTAATAAAATAGGTGTGGTGGTGGATGAGGGGTGGGGTATGTGTGACACCTTTATAATGAATTTGTTGTTTGTTTTGTTGCGTCGCCTTTAAGCTCGGTAAATAGCTATGGCCTTACTAACCTGGCTATCGCTAATGTTAACAATAGAAACAAATCCTTTAATCTTCAGTCTATGTCTTGCAGCTGGCGTTTGCTAAATGGCATTGTTGCATAATAACAATGTTTAAAACAATTTAAAACAATCAATCTGGTCGTTTAGAGCTCCGTAACCCCTGAACCACTTGACCAATTAGAAAAGGCCTTATGGAAAGGGCACATCTACGGAGCAATACCTGTAAAATGAGCTAAGAACCAGCTTTACAGGACAAATAGTTTAACCTGTAGAGAGAACAGACGAAAGGTACATCCCCAGAACAAGACCAAGAACAAGACCAAGACCAAGACCAAGAACAAGAAGTTGTCTATTTGGCCCCTCTCTGTATCTCGGGTTTGGCTGGACTGAATTTCATAATTTTTGGACTGTAGACAGGCCTTGACTAGTCAAGGCTAGATTCCAAATTTGGTTTAAAATTTTTCAATTTTGACGGAGTTATAAGCTCTCAAAGTTGAAAGTTTAACACAGAGATCCTAGGTCAACCCCTATCGCCAGTGTTAATTAAGTTAATTCCACAGTTTTGAAAATTATAAAATTCCTCATAATTATCGCGTGTATAATCAGATAATATTAAAGTTATACTTTAAACCATCAAATCATCAAAATTGCTCTGGCCATTCCACCTACTGTTGACACACAGTGTTAAAGTGCCACAATCACCGATTGAAAATCGTACGAAAACACCGTGGTGTCATCTAGTGGCAGTGATATTCTTAACCTATACTGCTTGCTCCTAGGCGCACGAGGACGTGCCAAATTTTTACTCGGTAATTAAGAGGTTGTGGCTTGTTTCTTTCGTTAAAAGAAATAACATTGTGCATTCCCTCGCTTGATGTAAGCAAGTGCAATTTAGTACTATAGACAGCACTATATGTTGCCAGATTTTGGTGACTTTCAAATTGGCAGTAGTGCCACTTTAAACTAAAGGCACTAGTAGCATCTACAGGTACGACCACACAGTTGGAACTTTTAGCATTGATTGTGATGCTGAAAGACAATTTTTCCACACCACCATTACAAAAAATGAAATACTCCTGCACCGTATTCTACATTCTAAACTCAATTTTTTAGCACCTTTTTACGAGGTTTATTTTCACTGGTATTAGACATTAAAAACGTAAGTTTTGGCACCTTCTTACTAGGAATAGTTCAATTGTTGTACTACCTTATACACTTCAATTTTTTGCACATATTTCCTGGACCATTTTCGGATTTGTTCTAACATATACACCATATTTTTACTTAACATTTTTAGTGTTGTTTCATGACTTGGGCACCTTGTTGGAGGTTTTTTCCTTCATCACATATTTAGCAGGACATTTTAACGGTGTTCCTTATTATATATTTCTATTGTTTTTGTACATGTTACTGGGAACGTTTTCTCTATTTTTCCTCATTCAATTTAATATTTTCACATATTTGGACATACTCTATGTTAGAAACATTTTTTAAAGCTGTTCAACCATACATTATACATTTTTTGGCACAAACTTACCAGGAAATTTTCAACGAAGTTCTATGTATTTAGTGCCATGGTGCCATGATGGCGGCATGATGCCATGACAGTGCCATATGATAGTGCCATTTCCCATAAAACCTTTGTTAATGGTGGAAAGATTTTGGCCTCATGGGATTGTTGTAATTTCTTTGAAAAGATAGAAGAGAATCGTGAGAATGGAGTTGGTAAAAATTAATCATAGCAAACAACAATACCCAAAAGAGGTGTATTTCCATTGTAACTTGGAACTAACGAGGGCTAAAGGGTAATGTGAAGTCCTGATATTATTTTACTATAAGAAATTTAGCTTGATGATTTTGAAGGGGATTTTTCCGTAATATTATTCCAAATTTTAATGTTTCTTTCGGGAATGAACCCTTGCAGTGTTAAAAATGAGGGGAGACCATATGGGGGCGTGGCTTTTTTTTGGAGAAACAGCATTGTGAATGTTGGGAAAGTTTCATATGGGCAAAAAAGAAGAATTCTTAAAGTGGAATTGTTCATTGGTGGAAAAAAATTAATTTCATAAGCTTTTATGCACCACACGAGACAAGAAGTATTGAAGAGATATTTAAAATTCTTGATTATTGGGGGCAACTGAATAGTGAAATTGGAAATAGCGAAAATAAAGACGTTGTGGGTGGGAATTTTAATACTGATTACAAGATTGATTAATTGATTGATTGATTGATTGATTGATTGATTGATTGATTGAAAATGGTCTTGTGATCAGGGATAGAAAAGTAGAAGGGAAGATTACTTTTGTAAGTAAAATCAATGGTGCCAAGTCCTGGATTGATCATTATTTGGTTTTAAAAGAAATTGCTAACAAAGTTATGGTTTGCAATGTGTTGGATGCAGTGGTAAGTTCTGGCTACTATCCATTGCAGATTAAAATAGAAATTGAAAGTGTAAAATGCAATAAGGGGGATTCTGAAAGAAAGAAAGAAACTAATGTTTTCTTCAATTGGAAAAATTGTAATTGTGTGTATAAAAAGCAGTATTCTTGGGGTGTTACTAATATTTTAAAAGCTGCACCTGAACTTTAGGTTTTCACTTGTAATGAAAATGGATGTAAATTAGAGAGGCATGAAAAGGATTTAGATGGCATTTGCAATTATCTTACTAGTGTCATGACATGAGCAGAAGGGAGAAACTTTTAGACAAAACAGGGACTAAGACAAATCGTGCTAGACCTGGATGGCATGATATCGTTAAGGATAAATACAAGGATTTTCAGAAAGCACATTTTAAGTGGATTAAGGATGGGAGAAAAAGAGATTGAGAGGTCTTTGAGCTTAGACAAGATAAATACAAAGTTTAAAGGAGTGCCATAAGCAGGGCCGGATTTATGCTCTTGCCGCCTGTAGGCCTAACCATAATGCCGCTCTTCAATGCCCCCAAAACTTACCCTCCCCCAGACACTTACGGAATGTTTAATTCAGCTGCCCCCCCCCCCAACCAGCACCTTTCATAATTTGTATCGTTTGCGATCCATAAAAGTCTGGTACGAAAAAAAAATGAAGTATGCATGTTACTGAGCAAAGTAATTAAAAGTAATCTTTTTCTGTTGTCCTTTGAATTTAGATTAAGAAATTCTAGGGACGTGCTTACTACGGCCTTGTCCCTTGCTTCCCTTGTTTCACCCTGTTTTTTTTTTTACTGAGCGCCACTTAGTTTCACTCGCCTCACAGCTACTCATTTTATTTCGCTACTGCGATCAACACATCACAGCCAACCCAACACAGAGTGGTCATACAATGAAAAGTTAATAAACAACGTAACTACGTTTTAAAGAAAAACTTAGTACACCCTATTCATGTACCGTATAGCACCGATCCTGCGCTCAATCAGCACTGATACAACAATGCTGCATGGCGCCAGCTTTTCGTTAATAAATTTTCACGAAAGGCGAGCACTCGCAAAAACTCGCAGAACTTTTCTCACGTACAGTTGTGTTTAAGCCATCATACCGCCCCTAAAAAAGTGCCACTATAGGCACGGGCCTCTTAGGCCTACTTATAAATCCGGCCCTGGCCGTAAGGCACTGTAGAACGAACGGAAAAGAGTTTAAGAAAAAGAAATTGTTGAAAGTTAATAGGAGAACAAATTCTGCTAGTTATTGGAAAGAAGTTAATAACTGAAGAGGAACATTCCAGTTCGTGCAATGATCTCAAAAAATGAACATGTAAATGTGGAATCGGGGGAATTAAGAATTGCCTTAAAAACTTTGCTAGCGGCAAAGCTAGAGGCCCAGATGGAATTTGCTGCGAACAGATTAAATGGGGAGGTACGACATTATGAGAATGGGTTCTCAAGCTCTTGTAAAAGGTTTTTCAGCATGGAACTATACTTAAGCACACTCTTGAGACTTGGGTTAAACCGATTATTAAAGATAAGAGAGGGAAACTGGAGGACTTTAATAACTATAGGGGCATCTCCTTATCTAGTGTTTGAGCTAAAATTTTTGATACATTAATTCTAAAGAAACTTAGTGGAATTTTATTATTTTATTATTCAAAAATTAGTGGAATGTATGTGACAAATTGTTGTCAGTTTGGCTTTAAGAATGGTTTGTCCACAAAAATGCCAGTTGATGGCAGTTGGAAATGAGTTTTGAAAAAAAAAGGGCGAGTCTGTTTTGTGGTTTTGTGGATATTTCAAAAGCATTTGACAGATTAGACTATGAAAAAATTTGGGGAAATTACTAGAAATAAATTGTGTCAACAATATTATTACCATGATTAAAGAACAGTACGAGAATCTAAGAAAAAAGATTGTTTGGAATGGAGCAGCGTCACGAGTCTTTTGATGTTGAACTACGTGTTAGACAGGGTGTAAGAAATTTAATTGTAGAAGGAAGCAAGATTCAGTGGGTCAAGGAATACACTTTTTTGAGAATAATTCTACATAATGACTTTATATGGGACAAACAGGTTAAAAGAGTTGGGGATGAAATTAATAAACTTGACAACATGATTTTACAGCAGGTTGGTAGTGTCATTGGAATGGAGAAGATATTATATTAGAAACTTTTACTTTTCATATTTACGGAATTTAATTTTGTCAGGGAATTCAGAAAAAAAAACAATTTAAAATGGTGTAGAAATCTTATCACTGGCTTATCAAAACAGCACTGGGAAATAATAAGTTTATGGGGAACCATATTGCGTGTGCAGAAAATTCTCTATTGACTTGGGAATTTGTTATTAAATAGAAGGAATTCATTTTGTGGGAAACTATTATTAATAGTGGAAATGCATTGCTAAAATTATTGTTTGGTAATAAAAAGTGGGAGACGGAATTAGGCCAAAAAAATCAAAGAGATTATATTGGAATATGGCAAAGATGTTAAGAAAGCAAGAGATCTACAAAGGAATGTTAAGTTGTACAATGAAGCTATAGCTGTGTTGAAAGAATTTGATTGGGAAGAACAAGAAAATTGACTGAGCACGGAATGACTGAGATATTTTGTTTTGTACATAAGTTTATTATTGATGTGTTTATTTGTACCAAGTTATACGTTGAAATAAATAATAATAACATACACACACTGCTATCTTTTCTGTTTACGAGAAATATTTTGACTGTTTCTACGTAATAAATTTCAAAATCTTTGTGTATATTTATAAGGAACATTTTCGTAGTTTTTCGCCGTTGTATACTTAATTTTTTCGGAGATGTTTAACCGGAACATTTTCAGCGTTATTGTATCTTCTAAATATTTTTCATGAATATGTTCGTTTTGTTCTACCTTAAAAACCTAAATTTTTTGGGGCATGAATACCCAGAAATATTTCCAGCGTTTCCTAACTTAAAAACCTATTTTTTTTTTGGCATATATTTTCATGGAATAAAGTTGTGGGTGTGCTACTAGAGCAAGAGCCCATGCCGAAATATCTACGTCATAAGGTACAGATGTTTTGACTGTTGGATTATTTGCGGAAAAGTAAGTCTTTTAAGAATATCCGGGTCTTGCGAGTCAAACTGGACGCTTTTGGGGCATGGGGGAGGGGGTTAAAAGACCGCCAAAAATGACCGTCATTTACCTCATAAGGTACATGGATGAAATAAGTGTCAAAACAATCTTTAGTATGAAGGGCTGCACACAACAAGACACGAAAATCGGGCGCCAAAACCATTCAAGACGCCATTAAAGAGCAAGAGGAGGTCCCGCGCCAAAAGTGACCGCCATTTACCTCATAACGTACATGGTTGAAATTAACGTCAAAACCACCTTCAGTGTACCAGATTAAGGGTTGCACACAATAAGACACGAAAACTGGGTGCCATAACCATTTAAGACGCCATTAAAGAGGAAGACCTGCACCAAAACTGACCGCCATCTACCTCACAAGGTACATGGTTGAAATTAACGTCAAAACAACCTTCAGTGTACCAGATTAAGGGCTGCACACACTAAGGCACGAAAATTGGGTGCCATAACCATTCAAGACGCCATTAAAGAGCAAGAGGAAGTCCCACGCTAAAAGTGATCGCCATTTACCTCATAAGGTACATGGTTAAATTAACGTCACAACAAACTTCAGTGTACCAGATTAAGGGTTGCACACAATAAGACACGAAAATTGGGTGCCATAACCATTTAAGATGACATTAAAGAGCGAGAGGAAGAGCCGCCCACAAAATGATAGCCATTTTCCTCACAAAGTACATGATTCAAGTTAACACAAAACCAAACTTTAGTGCACCAGAATCCTTGCTGCACACCATAAGAATGAAAATGTGGGTGCTGTAACCATTTACGATGTCAGTCAAATATATTAAAGACGGCCAAAATGGTTATAGGGAACACTGTTGTCATTGAACATTAATCGAGATTAATTTAATGCAAAATTACATACAAGTCTGCTTGGACTAGTATAAATATTGTGTTGATATCTTTATTAAGGTAATCATATTAGACATACAGTATATTATTAAATTAATAATGTATGTCTGCAATTACCTTAATACAATCACCACATACAACCATTTGGCATACTCTATATCACAGAATAGAGCTTCTCATATTAGATTACAGAATAGACCATATCAGATCAGGTAATAGAACAGAACAGAATAACACGATATTAATTCTTAGTATTGTTAATCACTATCACTATAACTCTCATTTTCATCTCTAGTAATCGCTTCAGCAACTACGACTTCATCTACATCTTCTGAAGATTCCTCAGCAGCATCCTCATCTGTCTCAAGAATCAACATGTCGAGGTTGGTGCAGTCTGATCCCCTGCAAACCAATCAGCTGTATAATTATCTTCAACCTACTTCCAAACGTTGTTTACAGGAAGTAAGCTGGAGTATGGCTCACAGTTGCATTGTTCCAAATACAACATATATAATAGTAAGCTATACATTCTGGTCAACAACAGCCTTTTGCATGGAGGAAGCGAGCTTGCATCAATCGCTCTAATCTTGTCTAATGGACGCACACTTTTGCATATGCTTAAACAATCTTGCTTCGTTCAAAGGTAAGCTCATTTTGCCTTACAAGGAAGACACAAACAGCTCGATGTTAAGGCAGGTGAGGTGTTATCGTTTACTGTTTCAGTTCTTCCAAATGATTCAAAAGTTTCCTGGACTCTCTTGTTCTTTTTATGAAGTGCAGATGGTCTTACTTTTCCTCTTCTAGAAAATGCAGCTGCGTATTTGCGTAATCACATCCTGTAAAGTCATGAAAAGCTGGAATTAAACAGTATAATAAACGTCGAAGCTTTTCAAAGAGGTTGGTCATACGTATGTACCGCAGTGTATTCTTAGTCTGCAATCCATCTTTGAGCCATACCTTAATCCCCATGTCGAACTTTTCTATGTTTCCTCGTACAATAGCCATGACATCAGTATCTGATGTTCGAATGACAACATTTGCAGGAGGGGTACTTGTGAGAAATGAAACACCATCCTAGAGTCTATCTCTTCACAGTTACTAGACAAGATGAAATGGATTGATGCAAGCTCCCTTCCTCCATGTAAGGTGTTATTGAGCAGAAGATACAGCCTACTAATTATATATTCTATATTTGGAACAATGCTGTCATGAGCCATACTCCAGGTTATCATCTTGTGAACAATGATTAGAACTTGCTTGATGATATACAGCAGTTTGGTTTTCAGGGGATCAGACTCCACCAACTCTGTGGAGAACAATTGATAGATAAGACAGATGTGGATGCTTCTGAGGAATCTTCAGAAGATGCAGATGAATTCTTAGTTGCTGAAGAGATTACTAGTGATGAAGATCAGAGTTATAGTCATAGTGACCAACACTACTAAGAATCGCTAAGAATCGATTCTGTTCTGTTCCATTACCAGACCTGACAGTCTATTCTGTGAACTGATATGAGCTCTATTCTGTGATATAAAATGATCTCATATGCCACAATGGGTGGGTGGAAGTCCCGTGCATCATCTTTTTATATTTCTATGTGGTATTTGTATTAAGATAATCGTATCAGACATAATATTTCTACTAGTCCAAGCAGGCTTGTATGTAATGTCAATTAAATTAATCTCAATTTATGTTCATTGCTTTGGGTGGGTCTATTAAACAAAATTCCTTACGATAATTTTGACCGTTTTGAATATATGTTGGGAAAATGTCACACCCAAGGAAAACCCAACCTTTGGGGCGGCAAAAAAGGAGTGAAGGTGGAAGTTCCTAGTGGCCGCAAGGGTAACAAAAGGACCAGCACGTAAAGGACTCGCGTCTTAAACGGCTATAGCACTCAAATTTTAAATCTTATGATGTGCAGTCAAGATTCTGGCATACTAAAGTTTGTTTTGGAATTAAGTCGAAGCCTCTCCTTAATCTGGTACACTGAAGGTTGTTTTGACGTTAATTTCAACCATGTACCTTGTGAGGTAGATGGCGGTCAGTTTTGGTGCAGGTCTTCCTCTTTAATGGCGTCTTAAATGGTTATGGCATCCAATTTTCGTGTCTTATTGTGTGCAGCCCTTAATCTGGTACACTGAAGGTTGTTTTGACGTTAATTTCAACCATGTACGTTATGAGGTAAATGGCGGTCACTTTTGGCGCGGGACCTCCTCTTGCTCTTTAATGGCGTCTTGAATGGTTTTGGCGCCCGATTTTCGTGTCTTATTGTGTGCAGCCCTTAATCTGGTATACTAAAGATTGTTTTGACACTAGTTTCATCCATGTACCTTATGAGGTAAATGACGGTCATTTTTGGGGGTCTTTTAACCCCCCTATGCCCCAAAAGCATCCAGTTTGACTCGCAGGACCCGGGTATTCTTAAAAGACTTACTTTTCCACAGATAAGCCAACAGTCAAAACATCTGTACCTTATGACGTAGATATTTCGGCATGGGCTCTTGGACTATACCACGTTCGTGGTTTCCTGTCCTGCCTACCACCAGCATGGACTGTCCTGTTCTCGGAAAACCACATCTATCCACTTTTAATTGACATCTCGCCTACATAGCCGTATTATAACTATGCATGTCTGTAGGACTGACTTGGAGTGTCGATGATGCAAATATCACGTCATATTGCATTCCTTGTCACAAGGTCATCTGGGAAAGAAGCCCTGGGTTTCGTCTCCCAGCTCCAGTTGAGTTCATTCATCATTCCAAAATCTTATTTTCAGCATAGCAAAGCTCAAGCCGCTAACTTTCTGGTATGCATTTGAACTCTAATTAAGTCAGAGGGCAAGACTCTCAATTTCTACCAGAGTTGGCCTTTGCTTGAAGAAGCCACCTCCTTCTCCGCTTCTTGGTTGTGGAATGCTGTTGCACCTGAATTTCCCATTTGCCCTAACTAATCGTAGAACGAGTGGTATTCTTTGCAAATATCTATTACATTAAAACCTACGCATTTTTAACATGTGTTTTTTTCCAGAAAATAGAATGACCAGTCGTTGCACATTTAGTCCCATTGTGTCGCAACCCAGAACAAGAAATGGAACTTGCAGTAACACTCTCATGGACAGACCATCGAGTCCTTGAAGTAGCTTCTGCCTGCTTGGTACAATAAATGTGAAACTTTATCTGTGGTAGAAAATTTGTGGCCAGGATGATATTTCAAAATGATCATTATTGAAATTTCTAAATTATTTGTAAATATTTGAAGAATAAATCTCTCAACTGTAACCTCACTCAGCTCGGATGTGACGTTTTAAGTGTATGCTGCAAATGTTCATGTCAATGGCTAAATAAAGCTTTATTTTACCTTCGAGTGTATTCTTACAGCGTCCGAAGTTTTTTTTACTTTCGAGGCCTGTCTTATACCTACGGCATAAATTATGCAACCCTGTAGTTGCTCAACAACCTGTTTTAATTATCTCAACCACATGCTTGCACCCTTCACTAAGGCAACTTATTTTACCATGCTATCAATATGTTGACAATCCTTTGTTGTGCCATTTTAGTTGGTTACTGCCCTACCAGCATGACGGCTATCCTTCACTGTGCCAACATTTGTGTTTCTCTTCTCCGCCAGTAAGTTTGGCATCCTTCATGGACTAATTTATTTCTTTTAATTTTTTTAAATTTTCAATTTAATTTTAATTTTCATATTCATCTAAGATGGATTCAGCGGGGATGGTGTTCAAAATGGAAGCATTATTGCCCTGTTGAATGGCAACAGCAATGCACTGTAGGAGAAAGGAGGTTGCCAGCTTCTTCCCCTAGATAAGAGTGATCTTCCGGCCATTGGCGTGCACTTGGGAGAAGCCCTCTCCATCGACGTAGCCCAGCGACACGCAGCGACAAGGACAGGCCGGCGTATCCTTTCGATGTCCTTAAAGTTTCCTTTGAAAGTAGTTCTATTTTCTTCGTGCGTAAGGAGAAGTAGTTTAATCTATTCAACCGTTTCAGACTGTTTGATATACTTTCAATTACTTTCTATTATCATTACTTCATCATTACTTCATCATTATCATTACTTTCTATTATCATTAGACAATATGATTAAATTTGAAGCACCATTTTTTCGACATCATGGGATTCGGATGAGTGGTTCTGACAACGACCTGTTTTCTGGATATTTTGTGGCAAAAGTAGACAAATCTATTCCTTTTACCCACTTGGAGTATACCATATTCAAAAGTCTAGACTGGTGCCTTTCCAAAATATAGTAGGTAGTTTTATTTATTTTTTCTGGTACCGAGTTCAGAAAATATCATTATACCCTTTTTAGAATAAATAAATAAAATTGCCTTACAGTCAATAAATAATAATAATAATAATAATAATAATAATAATAGTCAGTTTGTTGCTGAAGCAACAGGGCTGGCAAGGATCGCGGGAATTGCTCACTGCCAACCTAAAAAGGGGCCCAGCTTTTAATATGCGTGTAAAAAATGTGATAAATAGGCAATGCAAAGGTGACAAGGTAAAAACTAGTACAAAATAAACCAATTTAAAAGCTTGCATATAGGTAAAAAATTAATTAAAAAATGTGTATGACCAATGGAAAGGTGGGATCGAATTAGGAATGGTGGGTTAGGATTTCAACTGCCTTATCACCAAGGTTTTACCTGCTAGGGACACAAAGGTCCCCAAAGGATCGCCAGACGAATGGAAAGGAGAAGAAGGGTGGTGGCCAATTGTCACAAAACAAAACAATGAATAAAATAGGTAAAAGAAAAATGTAAAGAGTTTAGAAGTCTTTATATAAGAAGATCACCACATTAAAAAATAAAGTAATTAATAATAATACAAATAACGCATTTACTACAATAGTTGATAGTTAATGTAAGGGTTGTGAGACGCTGACACCGTCCCAGTGTAATAATGAAGGAGAGACTATGATGCTCTCTTAATGAAGGCAGACAGATCTTCCGTCCACAATTCTTCCCCGAAGCCGTACTCCGAAGCCATACATACAGTCCTAGAATGAAGGGCATTCCAAACAGGGACTACCCGCACCGCAAAAAAGAATCTTCAGCAGTCAAGCCTAGATACCCTAGTCTCAAGTTTCCAAGGGTGACCCCCTGGTGTTATGAATACATGGTGCTAGGTCGAAAAAAGGAAGGTCGATCGAGAGTAAGTTTCGAAGAATCTTGTATGTCAAGATGACGTCAAATCTTAAACGGCGTAATTCCAGAAGCTCAAGTCCCGCTCTTGAGAGACGTTCTGTATGATCAATATTTGAGTCCTGGAAGGCAATCGGTGAATCTTCTTTGAACGGATTCGATTAAGTCGATGTCTTTAGCGAGATATGGGGACCACACAGGAGTCGCATACTCGAGTATTGGGCAGACAAAGACCTTGAATGCCTACACTTTGATGTGTAGATGGCCAGACGTGAAGCATCTATTAACCACCACCAGTCGGCGGAAGGCTGTTGAACATATTTTCAAACAGTGTAGGGAAGACTTAAGGTCACCGGAGAACCAGATACCCAGATCCTTGATTTTGTTCACAAACAGGAGAGTCTCTCCATCAAGCAAATAGTGATAGTCTGGGCATACTGATCCAATATGCATGGAGTAACATTTCGAAGTAGACAGAGGAAGCTGCCACAAGTTTGACCAGCTGTGGATGTTTTGGAAATCTGCCGCGTGCTCGAGTGATAGACCCGGAGCAAAAATTTCTACTCCAATTTTGACGTCGTCCGCAAATTTTGCACCATATGGAGTTGAATTTCCCACATTAAGATCATTAACATAAACCGAAAACAATAAGGGGCCAAGCACCGAGCCCTGGGGAACGCCGCTAGGTATACTAGCCTTATTTGAGAGAATATGTTCAACTCTAACCTGTTGATAACGGTTTTCAAGAACCAGTTAAGTACAAGTCCAGAAATACCACATCCACTGAGTTTTGCTACCAGCTTGCTATGTACCACCGATTCAAATGCCTTTTTAAAATCAAAGTAGATGACGTCAATCTGGGCTCCAATATCCAGTGCGTTAGTCCAGCGATCGAGAACATTCAAAAGTTGATACGTGGCTGATCGACCCGGGACAAATCCAAATTGATCATTATTAATAATCTGCAACTCTACTAAGTATGGCAACAATGTGTCTCTTATGACAGCCTCCATGACTTTACACGCCACGCACGTAAGTGCAATAGGTCTGTAGTTTTCCAGGTTAGATGGGTTAGTGGGGTTCTTCCAAATTTCAGGAAGTACACCTTGCTCAAATGACGTGGTGAAAAGCAAGGCTAAAGGGTAACCAAATGATAATTATAACAAACTGAATTGTTCTGTTTTTCCTGGGATGCCCTTTTTTAAAATACAATCTAGAGCAATGGATGCCTTTTTTTTAAACCACCTATCCAGAGTTTTTGCTTAAATAAATAAATAAATAAAATATGCTTTGCAAAATAAATATAGCACGTTGAGTTGTGTTGGATTATTCCAGGCATGCTGCATCATAAGGGCAAACTACAGCAGTGGATGTCTTTTTTCTAGTTAACTGTCAGCATAGAATGTTACAGTTTTTTTTTTCCAGAAATTTATGCATAAATAAAATTATGCATCACCAACCTCAAAGTTATAACAGTTTTAAATTATTTTTATCCACACTCCAGAGAACTCAATAAGTGGTTGTGAACCCGGGAAAAATCACTTGGGTAAAGCTTTTGAAAATGCCGAAAGAGAATCCCAGTCATTCTTTTAGCTCTTGCAGCAGCAGCAGCGCACAGTCGGCTGACTGAAAGGTTATCCTCAATAATAACACCAAGGTCAACCCGTTGGAGTTTCGTACCATCAAGGAAATAATCTCTTTCAATGTTCTTTGAACCAAGATGCATTATTCCACTCTTTTGGTGGTGCAGTCGCATGCCGTGACTGTCGCCTTGAAATTCAGTATTTTTTTCTAGATCTTTCGTCATGGCAGATCATTTCACATCATCTCCAAACTTCCAGCAGTCATTTTTCACATCATGAGATTCGGTACTATACAGGGAAAACAGCTTTGGCCCAAGGACCGATCCCTGCGGTACTCCTGATGTAACTGGCATCCAGGCAGACTGCATGCCATTGACAACCCTTTGCTCCCTACCATACAGGAACGCTTCGATACATTTTACCCTCTCAAGACTAACTCCATGGGAACAGAGGTTTTGCGGTATCAAACGCTTTTTCACTTCTTCGCTTTCTAGGAATACAGGACTTTACAGCACAGTAAAGATCATTCATCAGCCATGGAATGCCATTTCAGTTTGCTACAAAACCCAGTTACAATGGTTAAACTAAGCCCTATTCACTAGCTCCGAATTCCGAAAACAACTTCCGGGCAAATCCAAGATGGTAGCGACGTGTGCTCACGGCGACTGCTCGAGAGATTGCAGTCGCTAGTCACGTGGCTCGACATCACTTCACCGTTGTCGGCAGTTAAAGCTCTCGTGGCAAATTTGAGAAACTAGAGTATCAGTCTTCATTTTTGGGTCGCAAGGCTTGCGCAGTTAAGTATAGCGAGTGAGTTATCCCGTAACAAAGTGTTAGTTATTTATCCAAGGTTGAACTACGAAAGTCATCATATACCATTCTAGCTGCTCTGAGCATCACACGCTCCAAGCTGTACAAAAGATTCTTCATGCAGGGGTCCCATACTGCACTGCACTGCTATGCAGAAATACATGCCGTGATAACCGAGACTTGAGCGCAAACGCCTTTCCACACTCACAACTTTCAAACGGTTTCTTTCCACTGTGAATACCTACGTGCAGCTTTAAATCACACCTCTGCGGAAAGGTCTTCCCACACTCATAACATTTAATTGTTACAAGGCTCAAGAACAACCCACGTGCACATTGGAGCTACGTCAATCGTGTCAAGAATAAAACTAAGTCCTTTATGGAGTTTGATACTACAAGTGGCAGTCGTACGAAGGGGGACACGGAAGCGGCTGAGGTGATTCGGAACATTTTTGCTCCGTGTTTACTCTAGAGGACGACCGTGAAGCGTTCTTCCCGAGTGATTTTTGGCATTCGATTGATACGCCAGGACAAGGAGAGGTTGCTTGAAAGTGATATTGTTTCTGAGCTATGTGTGTTGAAGATGCTGCTCAATGTTGATGTGTGTAAAGCTGCAGGGCCAGATGGTATCCATCCCTGCGTTCTTCGGGAGGCAGCCCATGAATTGCTAAATCGATTCTTACCTTCTTGCGTTGACATTTCGTAAGGGGGTTGTTCCACGTGACTGGCGGATGGCCAATGTTACTGCCATTCATAAGGGTGGAAATTGTAGGGAACCTTCAAATTATCGACCTGTGAGCCTCACTAGTATAATCTGCAGGATTTTGTACCGTATTCTGTGTGGACATTTGGAAAACGAACTAAAAAGGATGGGGGTACCATCTGACGTGCAGCATGGCTTTGTGCGTGGCCGCTCATGCCTGAGTTATTTGCTTTTGGCCCAGGATGATTGGATGGAGGCTGTTGATGGTGGTGATCATGTTGACTGTATTTATTTGGATTTTTCCAAGGCTTTTGATAAGGTCCCCCATCTGTGCTTAGTGAGAAGGCTGCGTAATCTTGAAGTGAATGCTGCACTTGTTGATTGGGTCGAGGCGTGGCTGAAGGATCGCAGCCAAAGGGTCGTGGTGAACGGCCATGCTTCTTCGTGGAAGACCGTCACAAGTGGTGTGCCCCAAGGCAGCGTCCTTGGTCCCCTTCTGTTTGTTGTGTTCTCCGACAATGCCTGGGATGATATCACTTCCCGTGTTTGGGCGTTTGCTGATGACGGCAAGATAGGCCGTAAAATTTGTAGCATTGAGGACTGTGAGGCTCTTCAGTGTGATTTGGACAGGATGGTGGGGTGGAGCAAAGATGCTATGATGACATTGAATATTGCGAAATGCCACATTCTGCGTGTTGGCTGGAGACCAGGAAAGCTGGCTTTTCCTTACAAACTTGGTGGAGTGTCCCTTAATGCGGTTGAGTCTGAAAAGGATTTGGGAGTGGTTGTCTCGGCGAATGGAAAGCGGGCTAATCATTGTGCTGCTGTTGCGACCAAGGCTAACCGGGCCCTTGGGCTTTTACGGCGGACACTTTCTACACGGTCGCCGAATGTGTTGGTGCCAGCTTATAAAGCCTTAGTCAGACCTCTGTTGGAATATTGTTCTCCTGTCTGGTCCCCGTATCTGTTGGGTAACATTAGGAATGTTGAGGCGGTGCAAAGGAGATTTACGAGGATGTTTCGGAATTTACGGCATTCTGAATACGAGGATCGGCTGGGCTCACTTGGGTTGGAAACCCTTGCTGATCGAAGGCAAAATCTGGATCTGATTTGTGTCTTCAAGCTCCTGAGCGGACTCATTGACATCGATTGGAGGAAGCTCCTGACTGTTTGGGTAGATAGGTTTGCTGACCTCGTACTTGTTTCTTTGGCGATGTCGGGTGGATGTTCACAGGTTTTGCTTTGGTGTCAGGGTGGTCAGAGTGTGGAATGATGCGCGTCCTCCCTCAGTGTCTTTTAACGTCGCCTGTCCCTATGCAATACTGCACGATAGTTTGTGGTTTCCACGGTTTTTTTTTATGTCCTTTTGGATTTTCGCCGTGGTTGGATTCTTATTTATACTTTATACTGAATGGTTTCTCTTCGCTGTGTACAACAAGTGCATGCGTTTTTAAACGAGACTTCTGAGCAAAAGGCTTTCCACACTCACCGCATTAAATCGGTTTGTTTCTACTGTGTACAATTACGTGCTGCTTTAAACCACACTTCCGCGGAAAGGCCTTCCCACACTCACCACATTCAAACGGTTTCTCTTCGCTGTGTACAAGAGCATGCGTTCCTAGATTAGACTTCTGCGCAAAGGCCTTTCCACACACATCACATTCAAAATATTTCTCTCCGCTGTGTACAAGAGCATGCGTTCTTAAACGATATTCCTGCACAAAGGCCTTCCCACACTCACCACATTCAAACGGTTTCTTTATGCTGTGTACAAGAGCATGCGTTCTTAAAGGTAAGGTAAGGTCTATGCTTACTAAGGTAAGGTATTTATTGAGAGTACAGCTAGGTACAACAAAAACAACAAATCATACACTTCAAGCACAATTAAAGGTATAATAAGATAATACAAAAATACTAAAGAATCAACTTCGGACATGATGGTGAACAAATTGCCCAGTCACATTTCGATGGCATCTCTCCAGATGGAATTCTGCTGCGAACCTTTTTGAGTTCACATTGTGAAAATGCAGCACAACCGGACCCGCAGCTCGCTGTTGTGAAAAAGAAGCACAAAACAATTCACGAAATTCTTTTACGAACAGTATCACACCAGAGAGTGTTCAGCAGTGAGAAAGCGTACAGATAAAGGTGCGTAAGAGGTTAAGTTCAACAGCATATGTGAGCAAGCACATTCAGCGGAGGACATAATTAACTTGAAGTCTTCTAAGAAGTTATTCCCGAAAATCGAGACCCTCTCTTGAACAGCACCACCTCCCGTATTCCAACAAGGCATTGTTGATTTCCTTGCCAAGTTGAGTGTTCCAACCTTTGGAATTTCCAAACAGGCAAGAAGCCAGGCGGTTTTTGCACTTTCTCAGTTGCTGCCACAGTTGAACTTTACTCCAAGTCGCCTGCAGAGGGAAGGTGAGTTGGTTAAGCTGGAAGCAAGCCTCATGGTTGCTAGAGAAGCGAGACCAACCCAATGATCTCTTAATCACCAGGTGGTAGGCTCTTGCGATCTCATTCCACTGGCCTTTGATCTTGTCATTGCAGAACTCAATCCCATAGAGGTGAAGGGCGCAGCTTCTCATTACGACCCAGAGGTCTTCAGTCGAAACGATGTTCCGGAACATCATATACACAGCATTGCTCTGCCTGCGCAGGTTTTGACGAATGCGAGAAAGTTCACCTCCCCAACTCAGATTGGAGCAGAAGGTGAAACCAAGGTATGAAAGGTGATCAACCCACTCAATTTCTTTTTGATAGAGGGTAATTTTCTTTATCTCATACCTCATCTCATTCCCGGTGAAAAAACAAATGCACTTGGTTTTGCGAACGTTGCAGGAAAGACCAACGTGTCGAAGACTCTTGACGAGTGAGTCAAGCGTTTCTTGGAGTCCCTCCCGGCTGAGACCAAGGCAAAAGACATCGTCGGCGTAAGCGAGAAAGCACATCTTCAGTGTCCCAATGTGCCAGGCGTCAAGTCCCCTCTGTGCATCTGCGAGGGCCATGTCGAGAACAGCAGTAAAAAGAAGGGCAGAGAGAGGGCTTCCTTGCCTGACTCCCTTTTCAATGGAGAAAGTAGAGGACAAGTAATTACCGCGCTTAACTCTGATAAACTCATTGTCATACTGGTCCTTAATGAGGAGGATAACATTCTTCTTGATCTTCTTCTTAGCGAGGCACTCCCAGATTTTTTCTCTTGGAATGCTGTCAAAAGCTTTCTTGATGTCGACGGAGCAGGCAAAGACCTTTCCGCCACGTTTGGTGCCTTTCTCAACAACAGTTTCGAGAATCTTAGCAGCAATCTTTGTCGAGTGAAGCTTCTTATAAGCGAATTGGAATGGGGAGATTTCCATCAAGGGTTGAATTTCGTTAAGGATTGCGCCGTCAATAACCTTCGACCACGGGGAAGTAATACTAACGAGACTTCTGCGCAAAGGTCTTTCCACACTCACAACATTCAAAAGGTTTCTCTTTGGTGTGTACATCAAGTAGGTGCCGCTTTAAATCACACTTCTGAGCAAAGGCTTTCCTACATTCACGACATTCAAACAGTTTCTCTTGGTTGTGTACAAAACGAGCATGCTTGGATAAATGATCCTTCCACGCAAAGGCCTGTCTACACTCCCCACATTCAAAAGGTTTCACTTTACTATGCAAAGATGAATGCCGCGATACCTGAGACTTTAACGCAAACGCCTTTCCACACTCACTACATTCAAACGGTTTCTTTCTACTGTGTACAAGTACGTGCCGTTTTAAATCACACTTCTGCGGAAAGGCCTTCCCACACTCAGTACATTCAAATGGTTTCACTTCGCTGTGTACAACAGCCACATGCGTTTTTAAAGTAAGTAATTTATTACACGTACAACGAGGTACAAAACACTGCATTATGCAGTGTGCGGCCTAAACAAATTTAAACAAATCAAAACAATTTTAAAAATACCGCAAGAAAAAGAAAAAAGGCAAAAATAACAACTACAAAGTGAAAATGCGACATTACACGCTTGTGAAAATGCAGCATACACACCTCGCATTTAAATGGCTTCTCTCCAGTGTGCCTCTGTCGAAATATATTCAAGTATCCTTTTCGTGAAAATGCAGCATCACACTTCACACTTAAATGGCTCCCTTCTAGTAAGCATTCGTCAATGTTCACACAAAAATCCATTTTGCGAAACTGCAGCATTACACACTTCGTACTGAAATGGCTTCTCTCCAGTATGACTTCGTCAATGTCGTTTCACAGCAGCGTGAACGAGCAAGCACATTCAGCGGAGGACATAATTAGCCTGGAGTCTTGTGTCAAGTTCTTCTCGGAACTAATTTACTAATTTAAATTAGTAAATTTTTGAAATTAAGTTTAATGAAGGAAAGAATAATCTCAATTTGTATTAGTTTAATGTGTAATGTAAAGTGGTAAACTAAGAAATTATAAAAAACCAATACCTCAGTAAATTTTTCTTCCTTTGTATTTTTTTTT
>JAHWFP010243423.1:50622-74770 GCA_023313725.1 Lithobius niger
GGCCAAATTTCACCAACTTTTTTTTTTTGGGGGGGGGGATGGGGGAACACCTGCGGTCTGAAAAGTGAGAAGCGAAAAGAATGACATGCAGAGACGATGGGGGAATCAGGCCAGTTTGAAAAGGATTTTTTTTCTTTTTTTATACTGTGTTTAATTTTCTTCATTTAAAGTCTGGTAACTTTCTAAATCTATAAATCGCTAAATCGATAAATCTAGATCAATAAAACGAAGTCAGGAGAATTAATTTACTCATAAATGTAATTTCCGCTGTTTTTGTCTGCCTGTCCGTGCAGTTAAAGACAGCACAAAATCGAACAATGTTATTATTGCACAACCGTCCCATACTAATCAATGTACCGTCCATGCGTTTCTGCAACGGTAATGGATGCACACCGGTCGTTAAAATTTCCATGCTGCAGCAGCGACACTGCGGACTCCAGGCGTCCTATATAATTTATTAACTCAATGACTAAGCACAAAACGATGACGTTAATTAACGCGCAGTGTGACGTTAATCGCGAACCATACACTTGTTTCTTTAAATTGCTAGATTACAGTGGACCCTGAAGATATTCCTAACTCAGCCTTAGTGAATCCGATTATTACGTTGTGGCGAAGTTTGATCGTCTAGCACTCCAGGTTGGTGGTGGCCTATTGGTTGTGGCTCGAAAATGTATTAAGTGTGCTGCTGTGTCTTTTTCAGATCAGACTGGAAATGCTTCATTACCTTCCTAAGGCACCGAACAGAACGAACCAAACGCGCCACTGTTGGTGACAGTTCAGCTCCCCGAGATGGTATCCAATTTGGATACTACCTCATGCCTGGTTACATCCATTAGCCTAGCCTGGTCCAATCAATTAGCCACGACTGGTCACTTTAAAGGTATGACGTAACGAGTGCTCTGTTGAGCTTGTTGATTTTGCTGAGCTGTGATTACAGTTTTGGAACGTACTTAACGGCTGACGCTACGATACTGCGCACGCACGACGTCAAGTTTGGTGCCAGACTGTCTCTAACAGTGGTGCGTTCTGTTCGATCTGTTCTGTGGTTTGGGAAGGTACTGCTTGTGCATTCAAATGTTTTGTGGCACAATGTTGGCTAAATTTTTTTCTGATTCATCGACCACCAGGACCTCCCCGAGTTTTGGACGAGTAATTACGAACTTGTACACAAGTTTGTGGCCATGTTTTTCTTGCTCGTCAAAACAATCGATTGTTGCCGTATTTAGTGAGTTAATGTGGATAATGGTATGTGCACATGAAGTATAAACTCTTCTAGTATGTAACCAGATGTACTTTGGATACTAAAATTTGATTTTGGAAGGATTCTTCGGGTTTTTAAAATCTTGTCACACCGGAATCCAAGATAGCGCAGAGAAATAGGAACGATGCAAAGTAATCGGCAAATTTTCCAAGCAAGAGGAATTCCTCTAGGCTTGCTAAAATTGACGTGGAATCTGAATGGATACATTGTGAAAAATGTGATGATTGGACTCTCTTACAAAACTCTGGTTTGAAATGTGCATTTGAAGACATACAGGATATAGATACCGATTTTGTGTGCAAGATGTATGGTGTTTTTGAAGTCCTTGAAACGATCAAAAACGAGAAAGAAAAGTTACAAAGTGAACTCAAAGAAATTAGAGTTCAACTAAAAGCTAAAGACGAGCGAATTATTTCATTGAAACAGCTTATTGAGTTGCTAGTGCCTGATGTTGAGTCTAGACTTAAACAGGGAAATGATCTTGTAGATAATGAGATGGAGAATGAAAATAACACTCAAGAAAATGAACCTGGTCAAACTGGAGAACACACGAAAGGTATGAAGAAAACATATGCTGACATAGTTTCAGGTAAACGTGTACTTGAGCCACATAAATTAATCACTGCCAACATGTCAAGACAAGCCAACACAAGACAAGACATCGTCTTCGTTTCACACTTTTAAATTCTTTAACTTTTGTAATTTATAATTTTTTAGTTTTAACATCGGATGGCAGTCAGTGGCCACCAGGTCCTTGCCATTCCGGTTGCATTTGCAACAAACTTATATTATTATTATTATGTGAACTACGCTAGTTGAAAAGACATTGAAGGCAAGGGAATCTAGAAAGCTGAATGTTATTCTTCACAATGTGCCTGAAAGTGGTGATTCTGAAGGAAAAGCCAGGCAAACTTTTGATGTGTCCCAGGTTTAAAATGTGTGATAGAGAAGCTGGACGTTTCCAATAAAGTACACACCACCCAGTGCTACAGATTGGATCAAAGGTCAACTGATGTTGAAAAAAGCTAGGCTATTGCTGGTCAAACTAAAATCTCACGAGTAACAAGAACTAGTTTTACACAAAGCTTTCCGTTGCCGTAACTTTTTTATAGATAATGGTGTCAAGCAAGTTGGCATCTCACCAAATGAGCTAAAGAACTTATATCGACAACTGCAAGAGAGGGTGAACACCGGTGAGAAGGATCTGGTCAGTCGGAATGGGCGCATTGTGAAGTTAAAGAGGGAGACAACTGTAGAACCCAACCAGACAACAAAAACTTGGTGGCTATGCTAATTAACTTTCAAAGTGTTAGAAATAAGGACGTGGAACTCAATGAATTGTTACTCTCTGAAGAACCTGATGTCCTGCTATGTACAGAGACCTGGCTGAGCGATGATGACCCTACGTATTACTGGTTTCCAAGAAATTATGTGGTGTACAGAAACGACCGGCGCGCAAGAGGAGGAGGCGTCCTTATTGCAGTTAAAGATTCTTTGGTCAGTGAGGAAATTATTGTGTCTCCTGCTGGTGATGTTGCTGCAAAGTGTCAACGGCTACTGGTGTGTTTTATTTTGCATGTTTCTACAGGCCAAAAGTAAATAAATCTGCCATTGATGTCCTTTACGAGCAAGCGAAACCGATCATACCAAGAAACCACTTCAATGTTGTTATTGCTGGAGATTTCAATCTACCGGGAATTAAATGGCACGACGTAGAGTGGCGAAACCAGTGTAGCATTGTTTAACCTGATTCACTGCAAATGATGATGGACGAGTTTGCTCTAGAGCAGATCGTGGAACAGCCAACTAGGAAAGAAATTGTTTAGAGTTAATTTTCACTTCAGTGGTGGCTGCAAGAGAGAGTGTTTCTGTCGAGGCAGGTGTTTCTGATCATTCCCTGGTTAGAGTAGTTTTCCTACTAGCCTTCACAGTGTTATGGAGGGTCCGAAAATGAAATGGAGGTATGAGAAAGTGGACTGGCCAAAGATAAATCAGGATCTTGAAGAACTTTTCGTGACTTCTGCTGAGCGTACCCCCGGACAAACACTAGAGCTTGCATTTAAAACAGATGAGAAAAGCACTATTGAGAAACACACCGTGTGTACTATGGAAATTGAAGAAGGATAAGCCCTGGATTAATGTCGATTTGAGGAAGCAAATTCGGAAAGGAAAGAGAATGAGGCAGCGTGCAAGAAAGTCTAGGACACAGTGGGCAGAACTCGGTTACCACACAAAGACTACTAAACAATTACTCAGAGAGGGTAAAAGAGCATACCTGGAAAATTTGGGCTCGGTGTTCGCAAAAAATCCGAAGCACTTTTGGTCATACGTCAAACAATCAAAAAGAAGGGAATGCCGTATACCGGTTCTGCATACTAACAAATAAAGCAACTCACTGACGATCGGGAAAGAGCGAACGAATTCAACTCTTTTTGAATCAGTGTTTACGATTCCTGACAACCACCTACAGGCTCCTACAGTGAACCCCAGATGTACCACCAAAATTTATTGATTGATGTTAATTACGTAGGTATTGTCAAACTAATAAGTAACCTTAAAGATGGCAAAGCACCGGGTCCTGACGGAATTATTAGCACGATGCTAAAAGGGATGCAAGATATTAGTGTTAAGTATTTACTGCATATCTTCAGACAAAGTTTAAATGAAGGGCCTGTGCCAACAGATTGGAAAAGTGTTGCAGTGGCACCTTTACACAAAAGTTGTAAGAAGAGTGAGGTTGAAAACTAGCGTTCTGTGTCACTAACATCTATTTGTTGTAAAATGATGGAACATATTATTGTAAGCAACCTGGTAAATCACTTGGAATCAACAACTTGCTTTCACAGAAGCAATTCGGTTTCCACAAAGGTTCCTCATGCGAGATGCTTTTGTTAAGCATGATTCATGATATTGTTTTGGGTTTGGATAGAGGGGCATCCGTTGACCTTGTTGCTTTAGATATGGCCAAAGCATTTGATACGGTCCCACATGATTTATTGACTTTAAAGCTGATAAGCTATGGTGCCAGTGAGGCAGTGGTAAAATTGTATCGTGCCTTCATTCGTGATAGAAAACTGTGATGTCCTAGGCGGGGACACACCTTAGCCCAGCGTGGGCACCAATGGTAATAAACACACGGACTACCAGAGTGTAGGCTACAGCTGATAAGACAGCGAACTTCCTGTTTACTGCTCCTTAAATACAGGGAAGTCATGTGATACACTTAAGATTATATACAATTATGGAACAGCCTATTTAGTGGTTAAAGGGTTATCTTGGTAGGGTTAACATATAGACATGAAATTGATGGCTGCCATTGTGGAGCACACAAGTGACGACTCCACAATGCAGCGAGCGAAAAAAAAAAAACAGAAAAAAAAATACTCTAAGCCTAGCTGGAAATAATCATGATTACGAAGGCAAGATGTATTTTTTAGTGCACTACCTATTTTTAAAGAAAGATACATAATTTTTCGCTTTCGAGGAAAAACTAAACACTATTTTTGAAAGCTGTTTTACAAAAATAAAGAACTGAAGATGTACATGATTAAGCAAAAAATTAAACATTAATAAACTGGCTGAAAACTTGCCAGTTTTAAATTTCTGTTTTGGTTTCTAGAGCAATTTTACAATAAATTTTAATGTTGTTTTAATTTTCATAGCCTTTTTTGGTTAATTTTCTTTTTGCAGCAACCATTTCTGCAGCTGAAACGCTACAGCGTTGCTGTGGACAAACATCTGGATTAGGCTTCACCGGAGTGTGAATTGCGGCTCCAAGCAATTTTTTGTTCCGATGTCGGAAGTGTTTAGGTACATGAAAAGACAAAAAGATACAAAAAAGATAAAATCGTGAAATCAATTTTTCACACGAACAACAAAATACACTTACATTTTTACCTAATTTTAAAGGTGGACATTTTTAAAATTAACAGAGCCAATTCTCTGCACGAACAACTAGGGGACAAAACGTTTTAGCGTTACTCGCTACAGTTTAAAAAGAACTATCATTTAATTCACATATAACGGATTACAACAAAAAAAAAACGAAGAAGTTGTAGCCAAATGGTAATTTTGCAAAAAAACTACAAATTGAGCTTGTCTGGAGCTCTACGCAGTCTCTTTGAACGTTGAGCATTTTGAAGCTGCGCTGCAATGTCAACCTGTGTTGGTGAAAGCACAACTTTGCGTTTATTGGGATTCGGTTTCGCTTTTTTGTTAGCATGACCTGGCTTCGGTGGTGATTGCTTAGTGGACGGTGACGTAATAATCGAAGGAGATTGCGACCTTTCTGGCTTAGAATTTCCTTCAAGAGGGGCGCTGGTAGTAGCCAAAGGTGATTGGTTATTTACGTTAGCAGACTCATCCACTTCGTGTGTGTGGGGTAATTTCGCTGGAGATTTCCTGCCACCTGGTGACTTGCGATGTAAATTCTCAGGTGATTTTTCAAGCTGTTGGATTGGTGGAATTTTTCCCTCAGTAACGGAAATTGACTTTCTGGATTGGCCGAGAGATCGACGCTCAGGAACTACGTCAGCGAAACTTGGCTTTTCACGTTGTTTGCCGCCAAAAGACATGCGTTTGAAATTTGAGTGATGTTGCTCATTATTATTCACGAAAGAATTACTGCTTTTCGCCGTCGAAACAAGTGCGTTTGGAGGCTGTTCTGGATAATCATTTTCCGCGGTATGTAACCTTAGCTGTTCGCGATGTTTGCGAATCGTATTACCGTTAGTATCAACGATAGTATAGGACTGATTTTCACATTTTTGGTTAACCATACCGACTGACCATAGCCTATCATTTGTTGTTGAAAAGTCACGATACCAAACCTTTTCACCTATTTGATACGTTTTCAACTCACGATGGTGGGTGCTCTGTACTTGTTTTAATTGTTTACGGCGTACGGCTGCAATAGGGTCAGGGAACAATAAATCCAGCCGAGACTTTAATTCTCGGTTAAAATATAATTTTCCGGGTGTTGCTTGCGTGGTAGCGGAGATAGTGATTCGTGCTGATAACAAGTAAGAATTTATACTCTCTTGAATAGTAGACCCCTGTCGCCGCGCGGCCTTGTAGACTCTCTTGAAATTACGGACGTATACCTCAGCCAAACCGTTGGTCCAAGGCGCAAAACATGGCCCGGTCATGTGCCTAATTCCGTTGGATTTTAACCAATTTTGGAATTCTGCTGACAAAAATTGGGCAGCATTGTCCGTAACTAAGCTGTCCATTAAACCATATAAAGCTATATGATTGTTTAAAACGTCAATGACACGCGCGGACGTTGTTGACTTCATTTTATGCACAAAAGGAATTTTTGAATGTGCGTCTACAAGAATGAAAAACATGTAATTGTCCATCGGGCCCAAAAAATCAGCGTGTAAGCGATTGTTGGGTTTTAGTGGATATTCCCACGTATGCTTAGGACCTGACGTTTGAGTATCTTTATACTCTTGACAATTTTGGCATGATTTGACTTTATTTTCAATGTCAGAGTCAATCTTAGGCCACCAGACTTTTTGTCTAGCTAAACTTTTCAATTTAACTATGCCTAAGTGAGCACTGTGTAGATCTTTCAAGATTTGTCTCCGCAAGGCCGTCGGCACCAGGACTCTATACCCCCAAAATAAGGTTTCGTTTTCGACAGAGATTTCAGCACGACGTGCAAAATACGGTAACAGATCGGGAATTTCGCATTTGTCAGGCCAACCATGGTTCACATAACGATAAACTTTTGAAAGGATTTTATCACGTTTACTTTCAAGAACGAGTGTCTCGTTTAAAACTGGAAGATTAGAAATAGTTTCTAAAGCAAGAATATTGTACTGCTCTTCTGCTTTCTCGAATTCCTCGGTATTTGGGAGGGGAAGGCGCGATAAAGCGTCTGCCGTCAAATTAAGTTTACCGGGAATGTGTTCAAATTCGTAATCGTAAGCATTAAGCATCACTGCCCAACGCTGAACCCTGGCGGCTGCCATCTGCGGTATTCCTTTTTTAGGGCCAAAAATCCAAACTAAAGCCTTCTGATCAGACTGCAGTATGAATCGCTGACCATAAACGTATTCATGAAACCGTTTCACTCCCCAAGCCACGCTGAGCGCTTCCCGGTCAAAATGCGAGTAGCCTCTTTCCGCTTGAGTGAGTTTACGTGAAGCGAAAGCTATCGGCCGTGATTCACCGTTTTTCATGACATGCATCAGGCACGAGCCTATTCCGTAGGGTGAGCCGTCACAAACGAGTTTGAGCTTTAATTTCGGATCGTAATGAACCAGAACTTTTGATTTAAGAAATAATTCTTTTACTTTACTCACGGCTCGGTCGCATTCTGCCCCCCAAACCCACTTCACACTTGGGCTTAACAAACGTGTTACTGGTGACAGAATATGAGCGAGATTCGGTAGATATTTTGAGTAATGGTTTACAAAACCCAGAAAGCTCTGTAGCTCTTGAATACATGTTGGGTTAGGAGCGTTTGTGACTGCTTCGATAACCTCAGGGAGTGTATGCAAGCCTTCTGCATTTATCATGTGGCCTAAATATTTTAATTCAGGCCGCGACAGTTTGCACTTCTCGATCCTAAGTTTGGCTCCTGCATCTTGTAAAGCATTTAACAGTTTATTTAACGATTCGTCATGCTCACCCCCCTTCCCGCTCACCAGGATGTCATCATAAAACGGGAGACATTTGGGGATTTTACTGGTGACTTGAGTCATTACCCTCTGGAAAATTCCAGGACTGGACGCCAGGCCCAGGGGTACGCGAAGCCATCTAAACAAACCCAGGGGTGTATTTATTGTCAAAGCTTCTTGTGACTCTTTGTCGAGTTCAATTTGCAGAAATGCATCCTTAAGATCGATAAGGGAAAAAGTGTCACTGCCTGCTAATTCACTGAATAATTCTGCGGCCGTGGGAACTGGATAGTGGTCGACTTCGAGTTGAGGGTTCACGGTGGTTTTATAATCACCAATCACTCGGATTTGACCATCCGCTTTGTGAACTATGACGATCGGCGTAGACCACTGAGAAGTTTCCACAGGCTCTAGAATTCCAAGGCCAACCAATCTACGAATTTCTTGGTTAACCTTTTCTTTAAGTGCTAACGGAACCGGTCTTACACGACTGTACACAGGCTTGGCATCAGGTTTTAAATGAATTTTGGCTTTAAAATTCTTAAACTTACCCATGCCTTCAGAAAATAGCTCCGGGAAACCCTTCACTATTTCGGAAGTGTCAACTGGCGTAATGCTAGTTTTAATTTTCTTAACACTTTTCTTAGGTTTCACTTTCGTTTGTAGGTCGTAAAAAGGATGGAAATTAACTCGAAAAATAGAAAGCCAATCCTTTCCCATTAATGCAGGTTTATATAATTTTGAAACTAAAGCATCCAAATGTTCGATTTGACCTTGAACTTCAACCTTCAGACTTACAGTGTAAATCGTGTTCTCAATTCCGTCAGTGTATGAGTGTATCGAGTACGGACTGAGTTTTAAAGGACAGTCCGCAAAATATTTTTGATGCCACTCAATAGGGATAATGGATGCATCTGCCCCGGAATCAAGTTCCATTTCTAGCTTGACACCATTTAGGCAGACTGGCATTTTCCATTTATGGATTTTCATAGAATTAACTACTACTATTATTTTGTTGGTTTGTAGGGGAATTGAAATCTGGTCCGCAGCCTGACTCAGTCCAAGAGTATTATTTTTCAGTACAAGATAGTCATTGTCTGAATCGTTATCAGACCCGGAACCAGACTCTGAATTTTCGGCTTCAACATCCTGGCCTTCTTCACTATCACTTTCGCTATCGCGTTCGAGTTTGTTGACGCGTTTTTTATAGCTATACTTTTGTTTTGTGTTCGGCCTAGCCTTAAAATTTGTGCTAGCACTTGCTTTAGGGTGGTCGAGTGATTTTAAAGTTCTATTCGAATGACTAGCTTTTCGGCACACGGCTTTTAAATGGCCGACAGTGTGGCAACGGCCACATGTATAGTCTCGATATTTACAACGTGTTTTCACGTGGCCATTTTTGCCGCAACAATAGCAAATGAAATCCTTAGTGGATTTAGGCCTACTTGATGTTTTGCCCGATTTTTTAGCTACGTAGTTAACAGCTCTAGAATGGCTTCTCAAAACGCTTTGGTCTGTTTCAGCAGATTCTAAGGATAAAGCTAAGGATGTTGTAGCCTTTAAATCCAGAGTCTGCTTCAACAACTCGCGTTGAATGACTTCTGATTGGATCCCCCCAATTAGGCGATCCCTAATCATTTCGCTGTTAATGTCTTTAATTTTTGCGAAGTCACAATACTTCGTCATTAGCTTTAAGGCAGCTAAATATTCCCCGATACTCTCATCTGATTTTTGCGATCTTCTAAAGAATTTAACACGCTCAGATACCACTGAGGGCACTGGCTCAATGTCGTGTAAAACTTTTTTAACGAGCTCATCAAATGTTAATGAGTCGGGCAAATCAGGTGAGAGGATATTAAGAATTCTATCAAACATTTTCTGGCCCACAGATGCCATTAGAAAATTAACTTGCTTGGTTGCTGGTATTTCTTTAGCTAAAAAAAAGTAACGAATTCGGCTGGAGTATTTCTCCCATGTGTCAGACTCGCAATCGAATTCCGAAAATAAACCAGCGGTTTTAGACGAACCCATGTTGACGTCGTCTTCACTATCACTAGATTCAAAATTTAGAATTAAATTAGAACTAGCTTCATTAACGCTTGCGTTCACTACTGAATTATTTTCAGTTTCACTTTCACTGCTAACTTTAGCAGTTACAGGTGGTTTGCTACCGACACCTGTCTTTGGCATAAGCCTACAAAATTAAATTTAATTAAATTTAATTACAATCCTGTTTAACATGCAAGGATTAAACTGGAGCACCCAAGACTACCGGTCACTTATTTAAACACAGAAATAAATCAAGCTTGACTGTAGCCTACCTAGTTGTATAAATTAACTGCCTACAAGTTAAATTTAAAGGGACTAGGCTTTGAAAAATTGTTTTACGTTCACCATTTGCAACGTTTTACAAAACAACACTTCTGGCCTAAGCCTCAGCACAGACCAGATTTCACTAAGTTTGAGCATAAACCTACGGTGTTAAATTTTACACCGGCACACACTAGCCCGAATATGGGCAATGGCACAATCGAATTTACAAGGGTTAATTTAGCAGCGCATTTTTCGAACCTTCAGGTTTATAGTACTGCCTGTGCGGACACGCCAGTGCGTCGCTCTAGAACACTGCCAAGGTAAAATTAACCATAATAAATCCAATTGCCCACTTCGGTTCTAGTTGTTAAGGTACTAAATTTAACTATTATCATTTCGTACCACACAGCACTACCACGTCAAAATAACACTGTTTGAAAAAGTTTAAACTCTGTAGGAATTCAGAGCACTAATTTTCATTGCCAAAATGAAAAAAATTTGCAACTTACCACAAATATGGAGCAAAGATGTGGTTGAAGACCTATCAGTTTAAGCTTAAGTTTTTAAAGATTACCAAAGGTACCGGACTCGTCGCCAACTGTGATGTCCTAGGCGGGGACACACCTTAGCCCAGCGTGGGCACCAATGGTAATAAACACACGGACTACCAGAGTGTAGGCTACAGCTGATAAGACAGCGAACTTCCTGTTTACTGCTCCTTAAATACAGGGAAGTCATGTGATACACTTAAGATTATATACAATTATGGAACAGCCTATTTAGTGGTTAAAGGGTTATCTTGGTAGGGTTAACATATAGACATGAAATTGATGGCTGCCATTGTGGAGCACACAAGTGACGACACTTGTGACGGCAATTCGGTTTCCACAAAGGTTCCTCATGCGAGATGCTTTTGTTAAGCATGATTCATGATATTGTTTCGGGTTTGGATAGAGGGGCATCCGTTGACCTTGTTGCTTTAGATATGGCCAAGCATTTGATACGGTCCCACATGATTTATTGACTTTAAAGCTGATAAGCTATGGTGCCAGTGAGGCAGTGGTAAAATTGTATCGTGCCTTCATTCGTGATAGAAAACAGTATGTTCTTGTCAATGGTGCCAAATCCAGAGAAGTGGGCATTTCATCGGGAGTGCCACAGGGATCAGTTAGTGGTCCCATACTTTTCTTAATTTACATTAATGATCTTGTTGAGGAAAATACCTCAAACTCTGTCTTGTTTGCTGATGATGCAAATAAGTACACAATTGTTAACTCTGAACAGGACAGACTACTGTTACAGGCTGATTTGGACAAGGTGGCTGCTTGGTGTAAAAAATGGAAAATGAATCTAAACATCGACAAGACTAAAGTTTTATTCGTTACACGAAAACACGATGTTGGTATGCCGGTCTACAGTATTGAGGGTAACACATTACAGGTGGTTGACAAAATTTCCCTTTTGGGAATCTGCATTAACAACAAGTTGAAATGGAATGATCACATTGCCAACATTTGTACAAAGGCAACTTCTGACATGCGGGTTACAAATAGTGTTGGCTGGGACCTCACAACAAGCCAGAGATGTGGTTTACAAGCCATTGGTAAGATCCAAGCTTGAGTATTGTAGTTCTGTGTGGGATCCTGCTACTGAGTGCCAAATCAGCGAGATTGAGAAAGTGCAGCGTCGCGGTGCCAGAATGGTCATGGGCAATTTTCGCAGAGAAGCCTGTGTAACTGGCATGATGAACTCACTGAACTGGCAGCCTTTAAGTGTCAGAAGACGTCATCGTAGGCTAGGCCTATTTTACATGATTTATCATGACCATACTATTTTAAATCGTGTAGAGCACTTGCTGTCACCTGACTATTTGGGGAGACGTGACCATGAGAAGAAAATTAAGCACTATCAATGTAAGCTTGATGTACTGGCCGAGTCGTTTTTTCCAAGAACAGTTCGGGACTGGAATGGGTTAGCGAATGATAGTGTTGGTGCATAGAGTTACGAGATTTTTTGTAAATTTGTTTTCTTGCCATTCGCCTATTTGTTGTAGCCATTCTAATGTGTAAATATTTACTGTTGCTTTTTTAATTTTTCTATACTCAGAGTTGTTTAATGCCTTTAGGTGCTACAACTAATTTAAATAAATAAATAAATAAACTTAGCTACAATTATGAAAGAACAAATCAAACATAATTACACCATCATATTGGGGGACTTTAACTTGCCAGGATGGCAGATAAAATTTCTGATCGTAGAATGTTATAAATAAATAAATAATAAATAAATAAAGTAATTTGTTGCTGGAGCAACAGGACTGGCCAGGGCCCAGGAGGTCGCTGATTGCTAGCCTAAACGGGGAGAGCATTGACTGGTAAAGGGTAGGAAAATTTTTCATAAGCAGAAATTAAAAGCATATGAATGAGATAAAAATAAAACAAGTTTAAAAAACAGTTTAAAAAATAGTATGGCCAAAAGGGTGGAAAAGTGAAAGCTAGGCTAGGGTAGGGTAGGGTCACAACTGCCTTACCACCAAGGTTAGACCTGCCAGGGACACAAAGGTCCTCAATGGCATAGCCAGTAGTGTAGGAAAGGTACGGGAGGGGAGATGGCCAGTTGTCATACATAATCAATAAACGATTTAAAAAAAATATATGTAAATTAAAAAATCATCCAATGTAAGCTAAAAATACAAAAGTAAGAAAGACCAAAGTTAGTTGCAAGTACCGAACGGGTTGTGAGCGCTAATAATGACCGTTTTTTCGTGGTGGGGAAACTACCAAGCTCTCTTTATAAAAGGGGCAAGGTTTTCAGTAAGTGGCTCCCTGCGGAGCACATTAGTAAACCTGACGTCCTCCAGATTATAGGCTTCACCACTAGGGCAGAAAATATTCTTGACATTGTATTGTTAAAAGATGAATCTTTGTAAGTGAATGTAGATCTCTGGGTAAATTTGGTACATAAATCCATTTTCCACTCCACACACCAGTCAGCTATGCGATCCAAATCATCCTGCAACAAAGCCCTATTAGCACCCCAGAAAATCTGAATAAGGTGGAATCATCAGAAAAAGTGCTTTGTTGGATTCAATAATTTCAGTTAAGTCATTTATGTACACTAAAAATATTGGGTGCTAACAGAACCCTGTGGCACCCTTGAAACGACTGCCGCTTCAGACGACCTCGCCTTGTTTACCACAACAAACTGCTGCCTGTCCTGAAGGAAAGAACGATAACACAACAATTTGATCAGATGCACAATAGCTTTTAAAGGGACACCCAGCCTGCCTGCCTTATAAGATTCCGCCTGTCTTATAACAGCCACGCGCAGATCACCATCTGCACATTTCTTCGCCGCCAAGGTCAACTGAGATAGTAGCTGCGTTCTCCGCAGCGGCGAATGCAGCTACTGTCTCAGTTCGCCTTGTGCCTAAAAGACGAACCAGCATGAATGCATTAATTGTGTCGTCACAAACCAGAATGATTTTCATATTTTAAAATCACAATTTATCATTTTCTAGGCTAGTGTCTTATAATTTTGCTTCGGCGATCTATTGGACTAATTAATTTAAATTTCTTATTTGCCAAACATAGTAACCTGATAAGTTTGCATTACATTGTCCTCAGTGGAATGTCTCCCTGGAGGTTTTTCGGTTTCATGTAGCCGCCTGCTTGCATGTTCCTACTGCGTCTGCGCGACGCAGTCCTCCTCTATATAAAGCGAGAGCGTAGCCGGTTCCGCCATTCATTTTCCTCCAGAGGTTCCTATGCGTCACCTCGTCTCCCGCCTTTCGTTCAGGAATTTGGATTTTCGTTACCCACCTGTCGCCCGCAAAATGGCAACCGCTGAAGATAGCTCTGCTCTTGATGTGATTGTGCCCATCGCTTTGGCTTTGGATGCTGCTCTTCAACCCCCGTCTTTTGTTCACGACGACGGCTGGGTGGCTGGTCTAGACCGGGACGCCTATGTTGCCAACGATGAAAACGACTCAGCGCTTCAAGACGGCCAACGGACTCCGCCTTCTCCCGACCTTTCGGCCTTGGAAGAGGACCTCCGCCAAGCCAAAGAATTTTCCGTTAAGCGAAACGCAAATACCGTCAAGCTTCTGCCGCGCAGAATCAACTGCATGTCGCAAATTCCCCACTCGTCCTTATGTCCAAGTTTTCTCGCAGAAACCACAGTGTCACCTGCAGTGAAGCCCCCAATCCAGTGGACTCAGTCTTTCGTCAAACACGCAAGATCAACCCCAACGCCTTCCCCATCTTGATCCTCGTCCACACGCCGGGCCGACACTCAAGAATGGATTGCGTCAATCGTGAGCCACGACAACCGCAAATAACACTCTCCCATCCTATCGTCCACGGCAAAGAAACAAAACCCATCATCCCTTTCGACCACTCCGCCGCCTGTCGTCAAACCGCAAGACCTGTCTCCAGTGCCTCCATCGGCCGCCAAGCAAGACCGACTTTCGTCACTCAACCCCATGCACGGCTTTCATCCCTCAACCACAAGCTCGACTTTCACTTCTCCCCTGTCACACATGGGAAATGAAAGGACGAAACTAATCAGTATCCTCCAAGGGAAACACACCTCTTGACCCGCCAACTCAAGTCCAGCTTTCGTGACCCAACCTCATGCCCGGCTTTCACTTCTCACCTGTCACGCACGGGAAATGAAAGGCCGCAATTCAACAGTATTCCCCCGGGAATCGTCCTTCATGACCCGCCGACCCAAGACCGGCTTTTGTCTCTCAACCAAAAGCTCTGCTTTCCCTTCTTCCTTGTCCACAGGGAAAGGAGGAACGGAACTCATCAGCAAACGCACCTCTTAACCCGCCGACTGAGGTCCAGCTTACGTCACTCAACCACATGCCAGGCTGTCACTTCCCACCTGTCACGCACAGGAAATGAAAAGACGCACCTCATCAGTGTTTCCCATGGGGGAAGCACCTCCTGGCCCGCCGACTCAAGCCCGGCTTTCGTCTCTCAACCACAGACCAACTTTCTCTTCTCTCCTGTCACGGACAAGAAATGAAAGGCCGCAACTTAACAGTGTTCCCCTCATGAAACGCACCTCCTGTCTTGCCGACTTAAATCCAGCTTTCATCACTCTACCACAAGCCCAGCTTTCACTTATCACCTGTCATGCACGGAAAACGAAAGGATGAAGTTCATCAGGGTTCCCTACAGGGAAAGCTCTTTCTGACCCGCCGTCTCATATCCAGCTTTCGTCTCTAACCTAACCTACAATCATGTCTCGACAGCTTCAGCAACTCTGGTCAGTTTTCGTAATGGTTCATTCTGATAACGAGAAAGACCGCTGCAATCAAGGAAGACATCGTGACTTTTTCCCAGCTGCCCGGTAACCTCTGCAACTGCGGTCAAAAAAAGTGAGAGAAAAGGGCCATCATGGCTCCTTCCATCGTCCCGGGGCTGTTCCATCTCTTTACTACGTCCTTTCACCACCACGAGCCCTTTCAGCAGGTATCTCCAATGAAAGCACAGGTCGTCAGAGAACTCCTTCCTTTCACCACCCGAGCCCTTTCACCAGGTCTCTCCAATGAACGCAAAGATTGCCATAGAAACCCGTCCTTTCACCAGGTCTCTCCAATGAAAAGACAGATCATCATTCACCTCCGTCCTTTCACCATGGGCCCTTTCACCAGGTCTCTCTAAGGAAAGCATAAATCGCCAAAGATTTCCGTCCTTTCACCTTCACGAGCCCTTTCACCAGGTCTCCCGAATGAAAGCAAAGATCATCAATGATCTTCATTCTTTCACCAGGTCTCTCGAATGAAAGCGAAAATCGCCATAGAACCCTGTCTTTTCTCCTCCACGAGCCCTTACCAGGTCTCTCCAATAAAACCTAAGATCGTCATTGAACGCTGTCCTTTCACCACCACGAGCTCTTTCACAAAGTTGGTCTCTTGCTGACCTCGTCACGAACTGTCCTTGTTACATAGCCCCGCTCATCACAATGGTGGTCAAGTCCTCCGCATCCTTTGTCCTTTCATCACAACGATTCAGACATCATGCGCCTACGGTCCTGTTATCCCCAACCGGCCTACAGCCCCTTCATCCAGAAGACGGTCAACACGACCGCAATTTCCACCCTTTCCTCACAACTAGTCCCGTCCACAGCGAACCGCCGCATGTCCACTGTCCTGCCATGATTGGCCTTCCGACGGCACCTTCTTCAGGCAGACGGTCAAGACCACCGTAACCTCCACCCTTTCGTCACCATCACACCTGCCCACAATCAACCGGCGCATGGCACGGTCCTCCCCCCCCCCCCCCAGACAGCCAAAGGCCCATTCATCAGAAAGACGGTCGAGACTACCATAACAACCATCCTTTCGTCACATCTCTTCCAGACACCTGAAGCTAAATAATTGTTCAACAACAACCAAGAAGGCCCTCGGATATCCACCAACTCAGTGGTCCTCGCCCCGCAAATTGCAACCATCGCCGCCCACCAACAATGGCTTTCACCATCAACAAAGCCGTCTTGTTGAAGAACCTTGCTGCACTAGTCCCGGGCAGTTCGTCCCCTTCTCCCGTGAAATTAGTCAACCACGATCATCACCAACACCTTCCGACGCCTCTCGCCACACCAAACGACAAGCCATTTCCAACAACGTCAGATTTAAACGAAAAGACCCCGGGATCCAGGCCTCACACAAAAAGCTCCCGGGATCCAGGCCTCACCCTGGCAAACACCATCCGTCAAGGTACGTTGCGACTAAACCACTTTGACCAGGTTTCCGGACGAAAATTGTCCCAGCTATATTGTCCCAGCATTCCGGCTTCGATTGGCTCCAAAAAAAAAAAACGGAGGAATTCGCAGCCACACATCCTTCTTTTTCATGATTTTACACAATCAAGTACGAAATCAAGAACGATGTTTCCGTCTTGTGACACCAACATGAATTCATTCCATTTCCACAGATTCTGCAGAAAGCCGAAGAGAACCAAAGCATCTTCCTCCTCATAGCCCCTTCTGGCCCTCGCACCATGGTTCCCACACCTGTTGTCCCTTCTACTCGACACTCCAAGAAGCCTCCCTCTTCTTCCAGATCTTCTGTTACAACAAAAAGGCTCAAAACTTCACCCAAACCTAACCAGCCTAAACCTACACGGGTGGCTATCATCATCAAACTCCTATGAAAAGACGGAATTCATCAAGAAGATGCCATCCGAATCGCATCAAAAGCCTCCAGAGACTCAACAAACAGAATGTACACCGGCCACTGGTCCAGATAGTTTTCGTGGGGTTTCGCAAGGAAATTTAATCCACTCGACCCGTCTCTACCCGAACTCCCAAGATTTTTCACCGACCTTTTCAACACTGTTTTGTATGGGGCCTTTCTTGTCGCTCTGAGGAAAAAGGCCGGTGGGATCAGACCCATTGCCATAGGCAACACCTTCCGCTGCTTAGTGTCCAAGTTGGCCTCCACCCACATTTCCACTAGGTTCGGTTCTACTCTTCGTCCAGTGCAACTTGGTTTTGGTACCCCTGGCAGGGCCGAGGCCGCAGTTCATGCTACGCTACGCTATGTGAACCACACGCATGGCGCCTCCAGAGTGATTCTTAAAGTTGACTTCAGGAATGCTTTCAATACTGTGCGGCGGGACCATTTGCTGTCTTCCGTTAAAGAGAGCTTTCCTGACTTGTACCCTTTACTTTTCCAGTGCTACAGACAACCCTCCCTTCTAGCTTACAAGGATCACTTTATTTCCTCTCAGAGTGGTATCCAACAGGGTGATCCCCATGGCCCCGCTGTTTTGTTTAGCTGTGCATCCTCTTGCTTTAGCTATGTCTGCAGACCTTAACGTCTATTTCCTCGATGATGCCACCATGGCAGGCCCTCCATCTGCTGTTCTTTACGACTTTAAGTTACTCATCGAGGGTTCTCAGAAGCTTGGGCTAGAGATTAACCCCTCCAAGTGCGAGTTGATCCTCCTGGAATCTTCAATTGAAGAGGAGACTTCCATCACCAGCAGATTACAGCGCCTCGCTGCTGGCATCCATGTCCTGCGTCCTTCCGAGCGAGTGCTTTTAGGAGCCCCTGTCTGAGGAAGCGATTGCGTCATGTCTAGATGCAAAGACCGATGCGCTTGTTACCATGTCTGGCAGGTTGTCGTTTATTTCGGCGCACTGTGGTGTCTTCCATCTCAAAAACTCTCAGGCCATCCCGAAGCTTTCTTATCTTTTGCACTGTTTTCCCACTTGGAAATGCCCAGAAGGTCTTCGTAGATTTGACAGTTCTCTCCAGGCAGCTTTGGAGTCAGTCACCAACATGCAGCTCTCTGTTGCTGCCTGGGACTAGTGTTCTTTGCCTATCTCTAAGGGCAGTTTGGGGATTCGCCATGCTTCGAATCTTTTGCTACCAGCTTTCCCGGGATCTTCCTGCAGCACCACCAGGCTGGTAGAGGAAATCCTTCCCTTGTGCTGCAGAGATGGTCTAAATCCTCTTCTCTCTGAGGGCGTTACTTTTGGTCGCAATCCAGCCAGTCACCACCTCCCATTGGTAATGCCCGGTCTTCCCAGCCTGAGTGGGAAAAACCTGGTGTGGAAGCATTGACCCGGGTTCTCCATTAGCGAGCTGCTACTCTCTCCGACAAGGCATGTTTTTTGGGGGGGGGTCTCCACCAAGGAATCCGGCGCCTGGCTTAACGCCCTCCCATCACCACAGCTCGGAACGTATCTTGACGACAGCGCCTTCCGCATCGCCATTGCCTTACGTCTGGGCTGTCTGATCTGCGAACCACAGTGTGTCCCTGCGTAGCTCATGTCGATACATCAGGCACTACATCAGACACACACGGCCTCAGCTGTAAAAGGAGTGCCGGCCGTTGGTCTCGCCATTGTTCCGTTAACGATTTTATCAAGCGGGCCCTTGTCTCTGCTGGGATACCTTCTCAACTTGAACCTTTGGGTCTGGATCGTGAAAATGGCAAGCGTCCAGATGGCAGCTCCTTGATTCCGTGGGCGGGTGGACGTCAGCTTGTATGGGACTTAAATGCTACTTCTGCTGAGGCTTTGAGTGCTGCTTCAGCTGCTGAAGCTAGGAAAAGGGCATAGTACGAGTACCTGTGCAACTGATACGTATTTTGTCCTGTTGCCATCGAAACGCTTAGGTCCATTGGGCGACATGGTCTCTTAATTGATTAACGCTATTGGCTGCTTGATCACCAACGGTAGCGGGGAGAAACGGGCCACGGCCTATTTGATCCAAAGAATCAGTGTTGATGTTCAGCGAGGGAATGCCGCCTCGATTCTTAACACCATTCCTGTTACGGCTTCCCTCGATGAATACTTCAGCAGGCTGTGATCTGGTTTTCTGCTGTGTGCTTTGATGCCTTCCCGACCTGCTGTGGTTGTTTTTGTGGTTTTTTTTTTCTTGTTGTCTCAAAGTTAAGGACATGTAATTTCTGCGATTTTGCGATATCGCAAATTTGGCAACATTTTCTCTAAATGAGTTATGAAAGTTATTCTTGATGTGGTAGGTCAACAGTCACTAACTGAAGCAAAAACACCACATAAATTGTCGAAAAATTCAGTAAATATCGCAAAATGCCACAAATTTCCAAAAACAGCACAAAATTTACCGCAAAACTGGCCTTATTTTTCATGCCAATATAATTGACAACTAGCTAACTGGAACAAAATTCGGAGCAGTTCTCACCAAAGCAATACTCGGATAAATCCGCATCAAACAATGCTGTGGGCACTAGGCAGCCATAAGTGCGCAGTCGATCATCACCAGCCATGTACGTGGTGAGTATGTGTTAGAAAATTAGGCTGTAATTGTGTACTCATTACTGAATTCAGCCACCAAGTCCGTCGCCGTAAAATTGCACCTTCATCGCAATAAAACTTACCGCAAGATCATGCCTAGTATTATCGCGGAAATTACATGTCCTTACTCAAAGTGCAATTTGTTTCTTTTGTTTGTTTTGTTTTTTTTGTTGCCATTTAAAATGGAGTTCTTTCGGTTATCATGGATTTTTACGGGTTGTGTATTCATTTATTTTTTATATATACATATTCTATTTTTCCTTCCCTTATTTTACTTTTGTTCTATACTTATGTTTTTTTCCCGATGTGTTATTATCTGTGCATTGAAATAAATAAATTGTCCACGAGAGCTATTAGCTAAACCATTGTACATTTAATAGGGGTCTCTGACACATCCAATAAGAGTTGGTGAACAGAGGGAACACAGAGATGTGATGTTGGGCATTGTGGCCATATACACCACAGCCACCTTCTATTCTAATACACACTTAAAAGGTTTGTCACTACAATGAATTCCACTATGTCGTTTCAAATATCTCAATTGTGGAAATGCAGCATCACACAGTTCGCACTTAAAAGGTTTCTCACCAAAATGAATTCTACTATGTTGCTTCAAAGTAATTTATTACACGTACAACGAGGTACAAAACACTGCATTATGCAGTGTGCGGCCTAAACAAATTTAAACAAATCAAAACAATTTTAAAAATACCGCAAGAAAAAGAAAAAAGGGAAAGATAACAACTACAAAGTGAAAATGCGACATTACACGCTTGTGAAAATGCAGCATACACACCTCGCATTTAAATGGCTTCTCTCCAGTGTGCCAATCGTGAAAATGCAGCATCACACACTTCGCACTTAAAAGGTTTCTCACCTGAATGAATTCTACTATGTTGCTTCAAACTTGCTAATCGTGAAAAAGCAGTATCACACAATTCGCACTTAAATGGTTTCTCACCAGAATGAATTCTACTATGTTGCTTCAAAATAGCCAATCGTGAAAATGTAACTTCACACAATTCGCACTTAAAGGGTTTTTCGCCAGAATGAATTCTACCGTGTTGTTTTAAATTACCCATTCGTGAAAATACAGCATCACACAATGCGCATTTAAAAGGTTTCTCACCAGTATGAATTCTAATATGTTGCTTCAAATCCCCTAATTGTGAAAATGCAACATCACATAACTCGCATTTAAAAGGTTTCTCACCAGAATGAATTCTACTGTGTCGCTTCAAATCCCCCAACTGTGAAAATGCAGCATCACACAATTCACAGTTAAAAGGTTGCTCACCTGTATGTATTTTATTATGGCGCGTCAAATCCCCAAGTCGTGATAATGCAGCACCACACAATTCGCACTTAAACGGTTTCTCACCAGAATGAACCCTGCTATGTCGCCTGAAATCTTCCAATCGTGAAAATACAGCACCACATAATTCACATTTAAAAGGTTTCTCACCAGCTTGAATTCTACGTCGCTTAGTCCTCATTTTGTTACAGCATGGACTGTTAACATTTATCACAGCGGCCAGTTTTTAACTCGTTCAAAGATCAACTGGAAAAGTTGAAAGTTGGCGAAATGCCACTGGAGGTAGACTTATGAGCTAATAAACCCATCCCTTGCCATCTGTTTCTTTATAAACTGATTTACTTTCCTATGGATTGCTTTTAACTGAATTTGCTCAAGCATCGTCGATCTCGCCTACATTTTCATTTCAGTCTATAAATTTCGGTTGCTGACTTGCATAGATTTTTGTTGTTTTGTGGCACATGCTGCGATAATGCTGAATCATCACTTCTAGCCAAAACAAGCGTAAGCATAAAAGATTTAGAGCAACATACCGCTTGCCCTATAATCTTCCGCCTGCCTCACAACACCCGCGCGACGATCACATCCGCGTATTTACCAGAGCTAAGGTCAACTGAGACGGTAGCTTCGTTCCTCGCAGTGAAAAACATAGTTACTGTCTCAATTGGCATTGCGCCTAATAGTCCTGCCAGCGTGAACCCATTGATTGTATCGTAAAAAACCGGAACGATTCTCGTATTTTAAAATCACAATTTATAATTTTCTAGTCTAGTTTTTTATAGTGTCTTATAATTTTGCTTCGGCGATCTATTGGAATAATTAATTTTTATTTTTACCGCAGTAGTCTATTAGATTTCATGGTAATTATTAGAAAATTAGTAGATGTACACACAGAGATCAAACGTCATGATTAAAGTACGCACGCAATGCATCATTTAGTGACGGGTCGTTAGTAAATAAAGTTCCATTATATTAAACAGACAATCTCCTAGACGCCACATTTTAAAAAGGATTTTTAGCAAGGGAAAGACTAACGGTAAGGACATAGACCTTTGGGGCCATACTTGATGTGGAGGATCAAGAAAAATTGCGCTGGAAGGTATATCCCTTTAATGATCAACGAGAGAGAGAAACGTATGGAATATAAAAATGATAACTGGACAGCTAAGTATTCCAAACTGCATTCAACCCGTTAAAGTTTTCTTAGAAATATATTTTGTTGAAAGCATTTCCAAAAGGTAATCAAAATTAATGTCGTTAGGACTAGTCGAAGATTTCAACCAGACTCCTAAAAAGTTTTGCTACTAGTTTTCACTCCGATATCTACGGAGCCCTGCAGGGGCCATCAGTAAATAATTTTTGTGTGTATTATCTCGAGATATTATCTTGAGATAATTAACTATCTCGAGATAGTAAATTAACTCGAGATAATTAGTAAACTATCTCGAGATAATAGTCAAACTCATTTTCGGCGCAAACGGCATGCCATACATTGTGTTTTATGTTCAAGGCCAACAGAAATTAACTCTACGGTCCTCGCTGCGAGTAATACAGCTTTAATCCCATTTGATATTGTGTTTTTTTCCAAATCGCCACTCGTTGCGTGGCGCCACCGTCCTTTATTTGCGCGCCAATTCCCTGTTGCAGACAACAACGCGTGTATCCCGGTAGACCCGTGCGCCGCCACGCCACACCGCCGCCGCCGATGATTTTCCCAAAATTCAGCACGCCGTTGATGATAAAAAAAAATTTCGGGACGCCGCCACTGCCCGCCGCCGTTAAATTTTCTACGCGCTGCTGGTAGCTTTGCATTTTAATTCAAAATTTCAGTTTTAACTTTTTAACGATTTCTTCTTGATCTGAGGAGCCTAAAAACCAAAAAAGGGAAGAAAGATGAAAAACCTTGAAATGGAGGAACGACACTCTAACAAACCGAAACAAACAAATGCGCTGAAGTACTTGCGTCAGAGTGTGCTACTTAGTTTTTATATTCGTGCAATGAGATAGGAGGTGTAGAAGTTGTACACTTTTAACAATCTCTGCTTACAGATCCTCCACGATACCAGCGTTGGGCGGTTTGTTTTCACTAGCATTCCAGCCACGATGGGGACCCAGCAGCACTCACCCCCGTCTCCCCCCCCCCCTCCCCCAAACCCATTTTTCGCAAAACCGAAAGGCACGCAAAAGGGAAAATTAATACTAGGTTTTATATTAGGTCCTCTTATCAGGGCTGCAGTCGTTTGCACGTTTTTTTTTACTGATGCCCGTTATTGTTGGAAGGTAGTCTTGGTTTCAGATGTCCACAAGTAAGGCTTGGAAGTAGACTGTTTTTTAAATAAGTGTAGTCAATTTGTAGGAGTTAGGCTGGTCGAAACTATTTTAATTTTACAAATTTTTGGCTGAAACAGTAATTATAATTAAAAAACAAAAACGAGCTCGTTGGATGCTTAAGGTAAGGTTTAACTGAAGTCAAAACAGCAGAGGGGCACAAATAAACTTGTAAGGTTCAAGATTTTGCAGTGTTGCTGTGCTGTTTAGTCCACGTGAAACCTTATTGCTGTATACAATTGTTTTTACCATTTTTACTTTTGCACATGGTAGATCCACTAATGATTAGCTAAACGACATCGCCGGAAATTGTATAAAAACTAATCATCGTATGTGCTTAGCACAGCTCGACAGTTAATCCGTGTGAGTCCTTGAAATCCAGGAAATGTCCTTGAAAGTAATAATGAAATTCCATACCTGGAAAAGTGCTTGAAAATCTTGAAAAATGATATATGTATCATCGATAGGGTGATGAATGGGAAGTTGATGATGTGACTG
>JAHWFP010243423.1:100122-110707 GCA_023313725.1 Lithobius niger
CCCCCCCCCAAAAAAAAATCCTCTATTTTGTCATCTATGTCCCTATTTGGAGAAAAAGTATCAGAAACAATTACCCTCCTCCCCCCCAAAAAACCCACTTTTTTGTTATGTGTCCTTATTGGGGAAAAAATAGAAGGATTCTTCCCCTCTCCCCCCAAAAACCCCGTTGTCATCTATTTCCTTAATTTGGAAAAAAAATAAGAGCAGAGCAACTCCCTCCCCCTAAAAAAAAAACCTTGTTTTGTCATCTTTTTTTCTTATTTGGAAAAAAGTAGGAGTGGAGTAATTCCCTCCCCCTCCCCCCCAAAAAAAGAGTGGCTACTCTAGGGCTTCCAGCTCCATGATTGGAGCGAAGTTCCGCTATGATAACACTCCAATGTCATCTTTTCTTTTTTCCTTTTTGGTTAATTCTTTATTAGACAAACAAGAAATAAACAAAAACCATAATAATAATAGCAAAGCACCAGGTCCTGACGGAATTATTAGCACGATGCTGAAAGAACCAAACGATATTAGTGCCAAGTATTTATTAAATATTCAGACAGAGTTTAAACGAAGGGACTGTGCCAACTGTCTGGAGAGCTGCTGCAGTGGCACCCTTACACAAAAGTGGTAAGAAGAGCGAGGTTGAAAACTATCGACCTGTTTCACTAACATCTATTTGTTGTAAAATAATGGAACATATTATTGTAAGCAACCTGGTAAATCACTTGGAATCAAACAACTTGCTTTCTCAAAAGCAATTCGGTTTCCGCAAAGGTTCTTCATGCGAGATGCTTTTGTTAAGTATGATTCATGATACTGCTTTGGGTTTGGATAGAGGGGCATCTGTTGACCTTGTTGCTCTAGATATGGCAAAATCATTCGATACGGTTCCGCACGATTTATTGATTTTAAAGCTGATAAGCTATGGCACCAGCGAGGCAGTGGTTAATTGGTATCGTGCCTTCCTTCGCGATAGAAAACAGTACGTTGTTGTAAATGGTGCCAAATCCAATGAAGTGGAAGTTTCCTCGGGAGTACCACAGGGATCAGTAAGTGATCCCATACTTTTCTTAATTTACATTAACGATCTTGTTGAAGAAATTACTTCAAACTCTGTCTTGTTTGCTGATGATGCAAATATGTACAGAATTGTTAACTCCGAACAGGACAGACAACTGTTACAGGCTGAATTGGACAAGGTGATTGCTTGATGTAAAAAATGGAAAATGAATCTAAACATTGACAAGACTAAAGTTTTATGCATTACACGAAAACAGGATCAGTCTGCAGGACCCAAGCATACCTGGGAGTATCCACGAAAGCCAAATTCTAGATATAACACTGATTTCCTAGGACCGTTAGATAATTACATGTTTCTAATCCTAATTGACGCGCATAGCAAAATTCCGTTTGTTCACAAAATGAAAACTACCACTTCAGCTAAAGTTATTGATATTTTAAATAACCACATTGCCGAATACTGATTGATGGAATCTTTAGTTAGCGATAATGGCCCTCAGTGGACCTCTAAAGAGTTAAAATCATGGTCAACTATTAACGGAATTTAACACCTGACAGGCCCGGCCTTGTGCCGTGGATCAACGGTTGGCAGTAATTTATGTTCGTAATTTTAGGCGTGTTTATAAAGCTGCTCGGTGGAACGGATCCTCAATCCAGGAAAATATAAATGCATACTTGTTATCGTCACGAATCACGATAAGTTCTACCACTCAAGCTACACCAGGTAAATTATCCTCCAACCGAGAATTAAAATCCAGGTTGGATTTGCTTTACCCTGAACCTGCATCCGTTGTGAAAACAAATCAACAGAAACAGATTAAAAACACTCAACATCATGCGTCAATTAACTATTAAGTTGGCGATAAAGTCTGGTATCGTGATTATAGAACGACAAATGTTAAGCTATGGTCCTATCAAAAGTAAACTGTCACATTTGATCTGTAGTGTACTTACAGAAGAACATGTTGAAATTCGCAAACATCACGATCAATTACGCCCGAGAATTGATTCAGAAGATGCCTAGATATGTCAACAAAAGCATTAAATCCGGCCGTAAATTCTACCAATTCTAGTTTGAATATTTCAGGCGTTAAGTCGAAAGAACGCTTAGTCTCGAAGAAACAGTATTCTGTTGGTGCATCACGTCACGAACATGTGATTTCAGATCATTCAAATTGTCGGTGGCAGCCGTGAGCCAATCACGGTGTTCCACTGTTGCTAGGCCGGTGTTAACACCAATCAAAAATACCTCACCTGACAATTTACGAGTCAGCACGATCCAGTTGAAATCACCCCATACAAAGCCAGTGGGCGAGTCTGATGACGTCATTATTCCCAGTGATCAGGCCATGTCGCAAAACTCCAACGCCTCCCAGCGAGATATTGGAGCGACAGGTGGCTTGGAGCCTCCTTTACTTACAAGGCAGTCTCCTGCGAAGCTACCATCGGAGCCCGCTAAGGTGAAAAGCCAACAGAGAAAACGTAAGGTTGTGCCATCGCCACCATGGGCGGATGACGCAGCGCAGCTTCCCAAAACGTTAGGTCGTTCTAAACGGCAGAAAAGAGCTCTGGACAAGCTCAATCTTTAATAAATAACCAAGTCTAGGCTAACTATAAGTGTTCGTAATTAGTTATACGTCAACCCGATTGGGCTTTTTTTTTAACTGTGCGGTGGTCGCAATATATTCGTGTTATCGTTATTTGTGTGGGGGATTAACCCTGTATATTTTAAATTGTGCCTGTGGTTGGCAACATGTAGTGTTTTCAGTTATCCAAGAGAAAATTTGATTTCTTGGTTTTAAAACATGTTTCCTTTTCTACTTTCATGTAAATATTTCCTTCATGACCGGACAACTGCTTTGGGGTCAGGCCTACAGCGTGACTTAACGGATGTACTCAGCAGCCAGATGTTTGCAACACTTCACTTCAGTTGTAGACAGCAGTTGTTGTTATAACCAAAAATAAAGAAGGAAGCATTACCAATTATTCGAAATTTTCTACTACAATTTCCAGATTGCAATAGTAATACCAGATGGAATTCATGGTGCCAGTTTTCCAAGCATCATTAAATTTCAGATGTTTTGTTGAGTTAAGGGGGGGTTACAAGTTTAAAAAAATGTTTAGTTTTTCTTTGAAGCGACTCATTATCTTCCTAATAAATACGACTTAAAGTAGGCAGTGACTAACAAAAAAATTCACGTCTTCAGAAATAATACATTCTTTATTTTTCAAGTAGACTTACGAATTTTTTCTTCTTTTTTTTTATTCGTTGGTTGTATTGTGGTGTCGTCATAGTCTGGGTTCAGACGCTGTTTTTGCACGACAGGGAAGCCGAACACACGAGCGAGGGGAAAACAGCGTCTGGGCAATCGCCTGACCACCACATCAATTTTGGTGCAGTGCTACGTCAGAGCCGGTTTTTTGATTAACAGCTATGCCTGACGTCAGCACCGAGATTAGCGCACGCTGTACAGGAGAAACAACATGGTGACTGGAGGGGTAATCGGAGCGGCTGCTGCCGAGCTCGGATAGGACAGACAATACAGTACAGTCAAGTCAGGAACAAGTTTTCAATTGTTTGATACTGTGAGAAGATGTGATAGTAAAGCTTCCTACAGGATTCGATAAATCAATTTTTTTTTTACTCAAAATTGGATTCTGAATCCAGAAATACGGTTCCTATTTTCACTTTTTTTATTAAGTTTGATTTAGAAATTTCTTTATAAACTGGATTTTGAATCACCTTGTATAGCCTGCTAAAAAAAATTGTACGAGTTTTATTCTTAATTACAACAACAGTGTTCTTTAGAGGCCACGACTAGAACTCTACTCACAACTCACAACTAAATTGAGAAAAAACTGCATTTATGTCCATCCATAAAATAATGTCTTACAAACAGATTACTGAAAGTGTCAGTTTCAGAAAAAAGGGATATGGAGTTATAAGTGACGTCACTATTTTTATTTACTGTACAAAGAAAAAAGTTTTTTTTTATAATGTATTTTACACAAAATACTACTACTTAATATTTTATTCTACCCGACTTCCATTTATTTCTATCAGACTTCCCAATTTCTAAAATATGTGTAAAAATAATCCGAAAGTTAACCATTTGTGTTTGTAACGAAAAAGAGGGAGGGGAGAGAGAGACAACATTTTTTGGGAAAAATATCTATGCAAAATTTGCGTGGCATCATTTAGGACAACCTTTACTATTTTCAGTCATTGTCTGATTGCAGCAATGCAGGCAATATTTTAAAATATTGCACAGAAATTATTATCGAGCACTTCACACAAATTTGGCCAACAGATGGGACGAAATCGGCGGTTGCATCCGTTTCTTCTTGCAGGTAGAGTTCCGTGCAAGTAACGACGTTTTGCCGAAACATTTTGTGTTAAGGACATTCGCTTTTGCCGAGGCTCCCATTTTTACCACCGATTCAATCCATGCTAAATCTCTTTTTTTTTTTTGCAGTCTAAATGGCGTTTTAATTTGTTAGCGCATGTTAACCAACGAACAAGGCGTTTTCGAAGAGTTCTCGATCGCCGAAATCGAGAAATCGAAAAATCCGAAATATGAAGAAAAAAAAACCATTACGGCCAACAGGTGTAAAACCGTTTTCTTATTTAACAGTCATCTTCTGTCATTGTTGTGATTAGTTCGTTTGCACCATAAAATTTAAACTCATTTCGTGCAGGCAGGAGTGGTTTAGTTGGGATTTTGTTGCCCTCCGTGTTTGTTTCGGTTTGGTGACCCTGACAAGCGAGAGGAGAGGGTTGTGGCCCCAGGCCATAAGAAGAAAACCATACCCATGACCCCTACTCTTAAACAAGCACCTCCTATCGGTCATGTGACTCTACGTCACGCATAACTAATATCAGTAGGTTTTCCCGGGCGATTACCCCAGCAGACATGTACACTACTTCCTAATGAAGGTGCTGATTTCTGATCATATGGATAATATTAGTGTTGATTCCGTGCCTAAGCAGACTTGCCCATAATTTATCTCTAGGAACACTGTCAAAAGCTTTTTTCACATCAACAAAACAAGCAAACACTTTCCCATGCCCTTTAATCCCTCTTCTGACAATTGTCTCAAAAACATTTACTGCAATTTTAGTAGTGTCCTTTTTTGTAAGCAAATTGGTTGTCGCCAACCTTCGTGGTCCTCAGTGTAATATTAAGGATCACAGTGTCCTGTAATTTAGGCCAGATAGACAATATGCTAATGCCACGATAGCTTGAGCTTTCATTTTCATGAAGACCTTTTCCCTTGTAAATTGGTTTAATAATCACCTTCCTAGTTACATTTAGGCAAGAACAGGATTTGTAACTCTAAAAAACTCCTATTGAGAAACGTTAGATTCGTTTCCATTAGTTCTGTGCGAGTTTTCAGAGGGCGCCACGTGTTCCTTCTGGTAATTTTTGCTCATTTTCTAGCCCAAATCTAAAGTAAACTAAATTACAACTAAGCTAAACTAAATAATAATTAAATACAAGCTAATTTCGATTAGTTTGGTTTAATTTTAGGCTGAAAAATGAGTAGAAATTTCCACATAAAACACATGGCGCCCTCTATAAACTTGGACGGAATTAATGGAAACTGATCTAAGACATTGCAGCAGAGGTCTCAGTCACAAATTCTCCTCCCCAACCCTATAAGTTCTTGATTTAGGGTATGCCTATGTCTGAAAGTGGTTTTCAGAACGTTTACAATCCATTCCCATAAACTGTTGCCACCGTGTTTAATATTTGCAGCGCTGGTACCGTCAGGTCCACATGATTTTCCAAATTTCAACTGTCGAATTGCTTCACTGATTTCAAAGGCAGAGGGGATAATAAAGTCGTCAGTAGGAAAGTAATCAAAAGGGGGCGTTATTTCGTGTGTGTTGTGAAAATAAGTGTGATAAAATGTAAATTTTCAACTTTAAAATGAATTTTCATAGTAGGCAATGTGACATTTTCGAAATAAACGATGTATTGTATGCTGTACCGAAGGCTCTTAAGCTTTCCCCACATTAATCTACTCTTTTGCTTTTTTTAATATTTATTTTTTGTGTGTTTGTAGCACTAACCTAAAAAACGTACAAACAAAGCCCATATAGTACTAATAACCTCATATTTTTTTTCCCAGTCACAATATTTTCATGCCAACGGGATCTAGGCCTCTAGGTATCTTAAAGTGGCACTATCACCTATTGAAAGTCTGTTGAATCTGGCAACATCTAGTGCTAGCTATTGCTATCTAGAACTTGCTTGTATCAAGCGAAGGAATTCACAATGCCATTTCTTTTAACAAAACAAACAAGCTACGAGGCTCTTTAATTCTTGAGTCAAAATTTAGTCCATCCTTGTGCACATAGGAGCAAACTGCATAGGTAACAATTTCACTCCCGATAGATGGAGCCAAGGTATTGTGAACAGTTTTCAATCGGTGATAGTGCCACTTTGATCCTGGATCCCAATGAAAACTTGGGTGACTGCTAACGGGAAATCACTGTATTTTCATGCAAACGGGAAATCGTAACAATGGTTTATAAAACCGACTATATCCTGGGGGAGGGGGGTGCCCTATACATTTGTTCATGACGTCATAGTCTGTTTATGCAAAGTTTATTATGACTTAACCACTCTGACCTTTCAAGGGAAACTTTTCCTGATAAAACTATGACGTCTTGTGCAATATTTCGTGTATTTTTTTAGCCCTGAGAAAATCAAAACGAAGATAACTGATGCCCGTGCAAAAGAATGTCTCCTATCTTTATTTTTGCAAAGTCTGCTTTTTTTTAAAGATTTTTTTTTTAGATTCTAGATTTTTACTTAGATTTTGATTTAACTTTAGATTAAAACCAAAACATCTACGTCATTGGAGTGAAATTAAGAGTTGAGCACTGGTTTATTTCTTGTTTTGAGAATCGACTGCCACCTGAATTGCAATGGACATATTCATCAAATTTGCAATAAAATTTCTAAAGCCAATGGCATTCTACACTTGTTAAAGAACACTCCTACTACTAAATGTCTCCTCCATTCATTCATTCATAAATGTTTACCATTCATTCATGTATCCATATCTAACTTACTGTGCTTTAACATGGATCAGCACTAGTAAAAAATAATAAACTTAGATTACAAACAAGCCAAAAAAAAATCTCTCAGATATATGCTACACCAAGCATCTAATGAGCAGTGCACACTTTTGTTTACCAAGTTGAAGGTCCTGCCTATTGATAGTATCTTGAGATACAGAGGGGGTGTCTACGCTATGCGTACAGGGTAGTATACACAAAACTGACGACCCAACATTTTCTAAGTCGAACTTTTCTTGTTAGCACCCCTCAGAGCCAGTAGAGGACAGAAATCAAAGCTAATGAAACAGGAAAATTCCTGTTTCATTAGCTTTGATTTCTATTCTTTAACTGGTTCTGAGGGGTGCTAACTAGAAAAGGTAGACTTAAAAAATGTTGGGTCGTCAGTTTTTTTGTGGACCATATTGTATAAACACCGTGGTACTTCGCAATTTAATCACTAAGTTCACAGTCATAATAAACGCTCCGCCAACAAACGTCATAAATTCTTTCATCGGACGACAAAATGCTAAAACTTTTTGAAGGGGCAAACAAGCCACACCCGGAACAAGATTCCAAAAGAGATTAGAACATGTAGCAGCCTGATTACTCGCCCCCCCCCCCCCCCCATATCCCTTGCCTTCCCTTTTTCTTTTACTCTTCAGCTACAAGTCTCTAGCTTGCTGTTTTCCTGGCATTAAACAAAACTAAACTAAAACATTTCTCTCCTCTACTAACACATCCTCCCGACCCCCTCCATTGTCATAAATGTTTTTTTTTATAATAGTATTTCACCTTGTATACAGTTTTTTTTTAATCTGAACAATACTTAGTATGTTTGAAATTTTGGCTTCTAAAAAGACTTGGCCTTAGAATTTCTTTCATAGCTGTTTGTATATTTGTTGCGCAATAAAGCCTGTCATTCATTCATTAATTATCAAATTTCTTTCGCTCATGTACAATTTATTTGGAATACAACAATTCTTATTCATACGAATCTTGAATTTCCAAGTAAATAATGGTGTGTCCAATTCGTGTTATGTTTTCATTTTGGTCATGACGTCAACAAAATCCTAAATGACAGTCAGTACCTTCTTAAAGCACCGAACAGAACGAACCAAACGCTCCACTGTTGGAGACAGTTCAGCTCATTCCCTACTATAGTCGTGTTGATGCAACGTGCCTACGTCAACCATCATCAGCGATGAATCTGTTTGCGTTACCTCGCGCATGCTCAAAAGCTCCACCACTGGCAAACACCCTCAACCACCTCCCTGAGATGGTTTGCAATTTTGCATTGCTCGTGCCTGGTTACATCCATTAGCGTAGCCTGGTCCAGTCAATTAGCCACGTCTGGTCACGTTAAAGGTATGACATAACGAGTGCTCTGTTGAGCTTGTTGATTTTGCATCGCTGTGATTACAATTTCGGAAGGTACTAAACGACTGACGCAACGTTACTGCGCACGCACGACGCTAAGTTTGGAGCCAAACTGTCTCTAACAGTGGTGCGTTCTGTTTACTCTGTTCGGTAGTTTACACCACGAGCCACGGCTGTTAGCCACTGTCGAACGAGAATAGCAGCTCTTCGGCCATCTGAGTGAAGAGGCCTAGTACGTGATGCGTGCGTCACGGTAAACAGCCGTGCAGCTTGGTATAGGAAGGTACTGAACGTATTGCAAGCAGTCAAGTGGCGTCGTATGATGACGTTGCATTTGTATTTGGATCACGTACCTCAAAACTTCTATTTCGTGCAGCAAAGACACCGCTTCTGAAAACTCGTGTCGCTGTGCAAATACACAACGCGTCACACAGCGCGCGGACAGAAACACGCAGCGTCACGCGTCTAAAGCGCCCCGTGTAGATGCACCTTTACTTTCACTACGGCGACAAACTGCAGCACCTTCAGTTGTGCCAAAGGTATGACTCCCTGGGGTTGATGTCCTTGCTACGGGGGGTTCATATGACTTAATGTAACACAGCACAAAGTGTGTTGTGTTGATATGTTCTGCTAAAGTCTTATAACAATAATGCCACAATTTTGTTGTTGTTGCTGTCGGGGTAGGCTATGGCGTTTACATGCGACGAATGTGGCACAGCATTCAGTTACAAACGAGATTTGCTACACCACATATTAGCTATACACAATGAACTGAAACAATCGGTATGCGAAGAATGTGGGAAAGCCTTTCAAAACAACTACGGCGTAAAACTTCATAAGGGTAAACACAGTGGAGTGAAACCGTATGTGTGCAGAAATTGTAGCAAGGACCTTTTGCAAAAAAATCATCTTAACCAACGTAGGCGTATACACACTGCAGCGAAACCATTTAAGTGTACAGAATGTGGGCTGACTTTTCACCGGAATGCAGGTCTCGTCGAGCATACGCGCGTACACACTGGAGAGAAACCGTATCCATGTGTAGAATGTGACAAGGCATTTCACACTAAATCAAATTTAAGAGTGCACATGCGTATACACACGGCAGAGAAGCCTTTTTCTTGCGAAGAGTGTGGCAAGAAATTTAATGTCAAAACAAATTTAATACCGCATATGCGTATACATAGTAAAGAGAAGCCCTTTTGCTGTGAAGAATGTGGTTACACATTTAAGCAAAAATCTCATCTAAAGCGGCACAGTCTTGTACACAGTCGCACACTAAGCTTGGCTTAACATCCAAGTTCAGTTTAAAACGCCAAAAAAGTAATGCGGTATATGACGGAGCCAAACGAAGCATAGGCTAGGCACCCACCAACTTTTAGAAGGGTTTCAGTGCCACCAGCCTTGGACTGGCTGTTGAAGCGTGTCAGTGGAATGTTCCAGTAGGGCGAGGGGTTTACTGTACAAACAATCGGCTCTGGGCAAAGTTGGTGGAGTGGCACCTCAAGAAGAGCTAGGCCCAGCTGACGGAGAATTTGCTCAAGAGTAATGAATGTCAAATAGTTACGTGTTTTGCTTGGACAAATTTAATCAGGGTTAGCTTATTAAAGTGGCACTATCACGGATTGAAAGTTTGAAGAATCTGGCAACATCCAGCGCTGTCTAGTAGTATCTAGCTCTTGCTGCTATCAAGCGAAGGAATGCACAACGCCATTACTTTTAATGAAACAAACAAGCCATGACCTTCTTAATTACTGAGCGAAAATTTGGTACGTCCTCGTTCACCTCCGTGCAATTACGGTTAACAATACCACTAGCTCTAGATGAGGCTACAGTATTTTCGTCGCTTTTCAATCTATGATAGTGCCACTTTAAAGGGCAATTACATCCATGTTAGACTTTTGGATCACTTACGCTATATCTACACACAAGAATTGCGGTAAGAATACGTTACGTACATCCGATACAACAATTTAATTACTGCATCACCAAAACACGTCACGGAGGTCGCCATTGTTTTGCTGGAACGCGTAGAAATTAATGCTGACAGACGGATCTCTTCGATTTCGACTCACAGCCGATTGAGATAGCTGTATTGACTGTGAGGAGCTCAAGCGTCTGACGGCCTTA
>JAHWFP010243433.1:0-12300 GCA_023313725.1 Lithobius niger
GTCCATGCGACAACTAACGAGGCAGAGAGAAAACCCCAACAAAAACAAACGTCAACGAGACAACTAACGAGGCAGAGTGAAAACCCCAACAAAAACAAACATCAATGAGACAACTAACGCGGCAGAGTGAAAACCCCAACAAAAACAGACGTCAATGCGACAACTAACGAGGCAGAAAAAAAAACCCAACAGAAACAAACGTCAATGCGATAACCAATGAGCAGAGTGAATACGTGACTTTCTACTAGACCGGCGTGTAGTAGCCTGAATCAGAAATTCTATAATAGCGTCAAAATTCAGTCTTTCAGGCTTCGGTAGCTGCCTGGAAACCCGAGTTGGTTATGGTATCCCTGTCGCCCAGGATTCCCTAGTTAACCATCAAATGAGCTTTGTTAGCCATCATTAGTTTTCTTAACTCACCGTCGATGAAGGCTAGTTTATGAAATTGTGATAAAACCGTTGTACGGTTCAAATGTTTCATTTTTAAAGTCCCGTAAAAACGTAAATGTAGAAAGAAAAAAAGTTGTACTTGAAACTGACAGTTTACAAGCTTACAAAAGTCATGGGAATGTTATCATTTATCGTTACTGGGTTCCCACCAAAATACTGAAATCAATTTTCCTGAGTTTTCCAGGTTTTCCAGAGTAGATGAAGTCATTTATTTTCTAGGTTATTTACCGTAATTTTAGGAAGGAATTTTTTTCACACATTTCACCAGTTTTGTGTTAAAAAGGCTGAAGCTTTTAATATGGTATGGGAGATACATTATTTAAAATCTTAATTTTTTTCCTGAGTTTTGTAAAAAAAAATTCATAGAATTTCCTGAGTTCTCCCCGAGTTTCAAATGTAGTTTAAATTCCTAGTTTTCCAGGTTGGCGGGAACCCTGTGGTAATGGACAACCTCCGCTTGTTCGTTGCGCCGAACAACACAGAAAAAAAAATAAGAACACACCCAAAACGAAACGGAAAAAAAATGGTTGGCCGTATGGCATACTCCGAACGCTTCTCCCGTTTCCCATTTTCTTTTTTTTTTTTTCCCTTTTGTTGCCCGAGTGTTTTTCCGGAGTGCACTTGTCGCTTCTCACATTCTGATCGATTCGCTTTCCGAAATGAAGTTAGAGGATTCGTAACACTCGTATTTGAAGACGAACGAAGACGTCATATTATACCTTGCCATCTTCTTCGTATTCCACAATTGAGGCACGACCTTGGAAGCTGAGCGCCACCTTCTCAACCACCCCGTTTCTGGAGGGGAGGGGGTGGGTTTGGAAGGGGAGCTCAGCCCACCCGCGTTGGCTCTGGTTGACACCATAGTCCCGTTGTATGGAGAGCCATCCTTCGCCGTCTTACCTTGGCTGACGTCCAAGCTATTCGTAGTTTCGCCCGTCGTGGGATTTCACTTTCTTTCTTTATACGGGTCTTCTTCCGTTCCGGGGCTTCGTCAGCGCATGCGTCAGCAGCGCCGCTACGCGTTGGTTTTTTGTCGTTACGACCGTCGTCTATGAACCAAATTGGAGCGCCATTGACGTAATCGTTGGCTCGCATTTTGGCCGATCAACGAAAAATGGCGAAGAACACGAAGAATGGCCGATTGTTTTTGCTTCCACACCCCCGCTCCATTCCTTTAAACAAGACTGGGATAGAACGTCAAATATCTTTTTTCTTCTTTTTTTTTTTTTGTGTGATCTCTCCAAATGCGAAGTTTACGGCGCTTCGTCTTCATTTTTTTCTTTTTTTTTTTGGGCTTTCCGGGGGAGGGGTGGTCTAGCGTTTTGTTTCCAGGAACTTTTTTTTTTTTTTTTATGGTTTCAACGAATTGTTGTTTCTGTCCTGATAAGATATTTAGTTTCGCTTCTAGAAACGTGTGTTAGTTTCTCACTTATATTCGACAAAAAAAATGATGTCAGGTGCCACACTATATTGATGCAAAAAAAAAAAAAAATTCTAAAGCGTTGCGGGTAGGGTGTAAGGCTGCATAAAAAAATAGAACAAATCCCTAAAAGCAGCGAAGAAAGAATAAAGCTTCTGCGTAGGCGTGGGACTAACACAAATTTAAGCGATGCTCCAGCAACAAATTATTATTATTATTCACTGACGTTCGACTGTAGCGTGGTTTATACTTTGTGTTAGTACCACACGTTACATGGGCAATGAAACTGGACACGACTCAAATTTTAGAAATGCGATCATACGCTAAGAAAAAAAATGTAGTAACTCGATAATGTTTAACAGTTGATTACTGTTACGAGGGAAATAAAATTACAATGGGTATTCAAATTTTATAAACAAAAATTTCATGAAATAGGGATTAACTTTAGTCTAGTAATATACCCGTGATTTTTGGGAGGTTGTGATCCGCATCTTTGCTTTAAATGGCTGAAATCGATTTTGTTACTTAGTTTTACTTTGAATCTGAAGTTCGGCAGTTCTTTTAGTACGTATTTGTCAGTATTTGTCTTGTGAACAAGATCCTATGTTAATGGATTCGAAAAATTATGAATGTCTTTATTAAATCTTTGTTAAGGAAAATCTACCGATTATCCAGTCTTTTTGATAAGTTCAATGCGTGAGGAAATGTAAAAGGTTTTTTCTTACAGTTTAAACGGGTTAAAAAATTGACATGAATTTCCTTCAGATATTCCTGTTTCTTTTTATTTATTTTATACTAATTAGGTACGGAAAATTCTTTCAACGATCACACTTTTTTTCGGCGATATTGGTCCAAGTGAAGGCTCACAAACCAATGTGATGGACATTAATTGTGATGGACATTAATGATGGACATTGTGATGGACATTAATTGTGATGGACCATGTGATGGTTTGATGGACATTAATTAAATGTCGAAAGTATTGATTGGCCATCGCCAGCATTAATCACTGAATCCGGCCAGCAAACCTCAACGAATTCCAAAGTCCTTCCCATTACTGAGTATGGTATTAGTAATTACAGATTAACATTAGTAAAATTCGATTTTTCGAGTTAGAGCTAGAGCTTTCGATTCAGTAGAATCAAATATTGATCGTTTGCATAGAAAACGTCGAATTAAAGACTTTGACCGTGGCAGTTAAAAATAAATATTGCCATTAAATAATAATGGACAATTCTTCCCTTTTGCCATTACAAAATAAATGTTGCCATTAAATAGTGGACCTTGGCAGTTAAAATTAAATTGTGGTGCGAGAAGGTTTAGGCTACGTCCATACTCATTCAGTAAGCTAAAAAAAATGTATCGAATTTTTAGTAACAATACAGTAAAAAACAAGTTATGGGAGAATAACTGTTGAATACAAGTGTTTAACGATTTTGCTAATTACAGTGTTATTTCGATTAATACCCTCTTGGAAAAATGTGTATATTTTAACCATTTTTTTTTTTTTTTTTTTTTTAAAATTAACTGTAACGGATAAATTTCAAGTAGAGCGTGTTTGTAACTTCTCCAGTGGACGAGCCAGCCTGTTTTGTTGGGCTTCGCTGTATGGCTTAAATGAAATGCGTGAAGTTGTTGAACGAATCCTGGCTTTCAGCGCATATGAAAGCGCTTTTTCCATCACTAATTGAGGGGATATCCAAGTCTGCCGCTCTGTCATTCGTTCAGACGCATCCATGCGAGAAACCTTTTTTTTCCGTAAACGAAGCAAAGAGTCTGCGTTAAAGACTGGCCTTTTTTTCCCGGTTTATACGTGGAAACGCTCCATTTGATAACCGGTCTCAGGACGGCACGCAACCCTTTAGCATGTGCCTGTCGGTGGCTTCGTTTACCCGGATTCCAGAAGTAGCTGTTCGCGAGTTATTTCTCAGGAGGCATTGCCGTCGCTATGACGGTACCTCGCTCGCATATGGTACTTAATAATGTGAGTGTCAAATGGGAACCCAGTTTACGTGTACGTTGTTGTTGTTTTTTAAGGCTCAAGGTATATCTAAGGCAAGTGTTAATACGGATGCGGAGATCGCGCACAAATTTGGAAACTTCAGTGGAATTGGGTTAAAAATATTACGATGCACATTGTTTTTAATGTCGAAAAATTCAGAAATTTTGGCTAGACCTACTTCTTGTAATCGTCCCAGGGAATTTTGACTTCAGTTTCGTTGATCACTTAAACCGAACGCTGTCCGTCTTGTTTCCCTATTGAAGTTAGTGAGGTACGGACTGTACACAAAGCTAATATAATAAAAAAAAAAATAAAGGAAGCGCCGAACGACACCCAGTTTGTACCAGGCCCCAGTAAGCCTGTAACCGGCCCTCTGTATGGGGTGGTATCAGGTGGCTGGTGGCACGTACGTAACATGTCCAACAATGTTTATTCATTGTTGAAACATTGTTTGAGTATTGTTTCTGCCGCATTGTAGTAAATAAAAGTGAAAAGGCACAAAGAAACGACGAAAGCGACGCCGAAAGTTCCAAATACCACAGCACACCTACGAACTCAACGCAACAGTGCCAGCGGATTAACGGCTTTAAACTGGTTAGGTTATCTCGGCATAAAGAGGCTTAGTTTTACTAGGTATTTCCGAGTCAACGGGCGTATCAACAATCGATTCGTTTAAGTGGGTTTTAATCGCTCTTCCTATTTAAACTTTGCTAATTATGACTGATTGGAAGTTTTCTGGTTTTATCAGGAGGGACATAAAGGCGAGCCCATAGAGCTCGATGGAGTGTCCATGATAATATTACCGGATATCCCATCTCTGATTCTAGATTGCGACCCCATGCGACTAGTTGTGGCATGACTGGGGGCTAACTATTTTCTGGGATAACACACATGACAAATACGGTGTATAGTTTTAATCTAATAAATAAGTGCGAACACATAGTTTAGAAATTCACTGCAAGATACAGGTTTCGCCAAATCCGAAAATTATGCATTTTCCAATACACACCTCCAGATGGAATTCACCATTCGCGTCGGAAGGTGACGGTCACTTTCGCCCAATAAACGTTTTTGGAAGGCTTTGTTGAGTTTGGTCACGGTTTTCCACGCATTACTGCTTGCTAACTATAGTCCAGGCATGCGGCAACTCCACGCGCAATAGCGTTGAACGACCTTGATGCGCGGAAGTCGATGGCGAAAGAAGCCATTTTAGCCAATGCCGACTGGCGTAGAAGTCGCGTATCTCGCATCCTGGGTCAATGCCAGTTCACGCGAATGTGAAAGGTTGACTCCTTTTAGCGATGCATTGGTAAAATAAGATTCTTGCCATATTGCATCAATTGGCTGGAGCCGGGAAGCAAAACCCACAGCTTTTCCTCCAGACGACCTTTCGGCAAGGGATGGAATATATAAAGCAATAGTTACAGCATGGACTACTCTCGGCCTATGCTTTTATCAGCTTGATTCTAATGACTTAGTCCACACGGAATGAAGCTAGTATTGTAGCCTCGACCACCTTGTTTGCATTTGTATCACTAGAATATATCTTAGTTGCTAGGGATGGGTCGGTTTCATTTTTTTGACTTCGTTTCCGGTTTCGCTTTTCATGCCCACAAAACCACGGTTTCGGTTTCGGTTTTTGCCATCCTCCACCCAAACCAGATATTTCGAGTTTTCTTTCTTGTGACTGTAGTTTTACTAGCTTCTAACCCGCTCCTGCTTTCACTTCCAGTAGCGTGATGACCCGGGAGCTTTGCTGTGAAATGTACGTAGAAGATGATAATTATTAAAAAAAATTCAAAACTTTCGAACACCGTACGAAAAACCGACTCAAAATCCGAATCGGTTTCGGTTGTCAGTAAAAACCGCAAATTCGGTTTCGGTTTCGGTGATTGACCCATCACTATTAGTTGCACCGCAAAATAAAATCGTACAACTGCAATAACATCATAGGAGAGGAGAAAGATGAGTGAAAGCCACAACGAGAAGTTTGCAGATCATTAATTCGGCTAGGTTTAACCGGTTTTGCTGCTTTTAAAGCTCAAAATCGTGAAGCGCCAACTTTGGCTTTTTCAGGTTGCCCGGTGATTTGTCGTTTGGTTTTTCTTGTCCTTCCGTCGGTCGCAGCTGTTGTAGGCCATTAATCCCAGGCGTCTGTTGACAGCCCCCATCTGTCTCACGCCCTAATGAATTTACACTTCATCAGTTTCTTGCTCGTTGTGCAAGAAGCAAACAAACATGCGACAAAAGCTGACAGTTCCAAGCTTCTGCACAATCTTCTTTTTTCCCGATTTTTGTTCAACTTCAAGGACCGACCGTCATCGTAATTTGTGCTTTCTCAAAGAGGGATTTTCGTTAGCTCGTGGAGAAAGAAATGTAAACACCGTTTTTGAACATCGGAGCTATTTGGGGTATATGAAACGACTAAAGGTAACGCTTCCCTCGAAGAGAGACGACTTTGTCTTCATCCATTGTTACTATGTAGTCTCATAAGGACCCCGTGGTGTCTCGTGCTCATGTCGATTATGGCATGTCGAAGAGACTGGATTTCCGCTTGGATATCTCCAGCTAAATTGTCCCTCCTGGGGCAGATAACCCAGTTTGGGTTCGTGCTCCCTAATAGCAAACACAAACAAATATGAGGTTGTCTGCAGTCGACGAAATACAATAGCTGAGTTCTCCCCCCCCCCACCCCAACTTCCTTTTGTACTGCACATTTGTTGTTAACCCTTCGAGTGTCCCAGAAGGAAAGAGGGACACTTTTGCTAGGTAATTCCTCGGTAATACTTTGGATATTTACGTGCTGCAGTCGACATGAGCACGAGGCCTCATCTCTTCCCTAAAATGTTTGGGATAGCTGAGGGCAGTCTCAAACGAGGGATCTCTGGCATGTGGTCATTTTGGCTGAGCGGTGAGAGAGCTTAGCCTGGTTGCTGGAGGTTTGTGGATCTGGTCGAACCCCTGGAAAAGGGACCTTGGCAAAGTCCCCATCAGGACTGCCGGCCAGGGTAGCGTGAGAGGGAACCACGCTCCTTCAGCGGTTATGAGAACTATTCTGGTCAATTCTGGACAATCTTTCGGCCCCTACGATGATCGGAGGTTTCCCGGTTAAAATCCCCGGGTTGGCTCCTCCCTTCACCAGGTATTGCTTCTCTCAAAAAGTCTAGTAATGTTCAAAATTGAGCCGGTTCGGCCAAATAATAAGCATTAAATTGCTTAAATTACTTAAAATGCATTAAATTGCAAAAAAGTTGTGCTAACCAAAATAGACGGCAACCTTGCCCATGATATCAACTAGGCTGTTCGTAACTCACTTTGCGTGGTGGCCTCCTGAAACACTGATAAATCTTACGGTGTTTCCCTGGTGGTAGTTTTTTTTATAACCTTTAAAGTATAGTACTCCAAACTTCAATTACGTAACGGTATAAACAACACTACAAATTTCATAAAATATTAGGTTGCGTGAAGTTAGAGGAGTTTTTGCCTTCAATTCTGAGTTGTCTAATAATATAGGAATTTACCACGTTGTGACCGGAAGGATGGTGAGCCACTTACAACGGGCCTTTGGATCGTGGGAGAAGGGTTTATTATTTTTTTTTTCAAGTGGGCACAACATCGAATGGTTTTATGCATCATCAAACCCTCTTCAAAGAATTTTCTAAAGATTGAGTTTTCAACATTCTACGGAATCCAGACACCGTGCCCATATTAACTGTTTCAGCGCTAAGTGAGTTCCACACTGGTACAATGCAGACAGAAAAAAAAAGTTCTTGCGACATTCAAGATGAGAGCCCAGGTTCATCAATTTCCATCGGTGGCCCCTGGTCGCATGTGTGTGTATAGAGAGATCGAAAGGGGGCAGGTCGGCCGAAATCAAACCTCTAAAAATCTTGCTGCGTAGGAGTCGACTTTTTACGCCTAAAGCCCTAACCAGACTGGCTGCTCGCGGCTGCACGCCGACGTAGTATGGTGTAAAAAAGACTTCAATATTCGTCCTTAACGCAACACCAACCATACGATTGCTGCAATGTTGACCTTGTAGGCACGTAGTTAGGCATAGCTTCGCACGAAATTTTCTTCTGTCTGGAAAGGCCTTTAAGCCCTAACCAGACTGGCTGCTCGCGGCTGCACGCGACGCACTATGGTGTAAAAAAGACTTCAATATTCGTCCTTAACGCAACACCAACCGCACGATAGCTGCAATTTTGACCTTGTAGGCGCGTAGTCACGCATAGCTTCGCACGAAATTTGCTTCTGTCTGGAGAGGCCTTAAAGCCCTAACCAGACTGGCTGCTCGCGGCTGCACGCCGACGCACTATGGTGTAAAAAAGACTTCAATACTCGTCCTTAACGCAACACCAACCGCACGATAGCTGCAATTTTGACCTTGTAGGCGCGTAGTCACGCATAGCTTCGCACGAAATTTGCTTCTGTCTGGAGAGGCCTTAAAGCCCTAACCAGACTGGCTGCACGCGACGCACTATGGTGTAAAAAAGACTTCAATATTCGTCCTTAACGCAACACCAACCGCACGATAGCTGCAATTTTGACCTTGTAGGCGCGTAGTCACACATAGCTTCGCACGAAATTTGCTTCTGTCTGGAGAGGCCTTAAAGCCCTAACCAGACTGGCTGCTCGCGGCTGCACGCCGACGCACTATGGTGTAAAAAAGACTTCAATATTTGTCCTTAACGCAACACCAACCACACGATTGCTGCAATTTTGACCTTGTAGGCACGTAGTCACGCATAGCTTCGCACGAAATTTGCTTTTGCCTGGAGAGGCCTTTAGTATAGGCCTAGTTTTAAAATCGTTTTTAAAAATTAGTCTCTTTGTCGCTAAAGTGGCCGTGTGCGTGAATCGCCAGCGGCGTTCGCTTTGTCGTCGTATTGAAACTGGTTGACTATTAACATTACTGCCGAAAGTGTATTCATTGTTATTTTATGACTGCGTACGTACTCAAGTTTAGTTACAATACCACCAAACTAAATTCACACCAGTCATCACTGAAAAACTGTCTTTTTTCTCGGTCCACTTCTGTTAGCAGAAATATTTTTTCTTTCGAATCCTGCCACCAATCGTTACTTTCTCCCACACGAGAGTACTTCACAAATTCCCATTCCTTTGTGAAGGGGGAGGGGGAGGAGTTCGGCGGGGTGAGATTTTGTCCCTACGATGGAAGCCACTTTGTGTTAAGCGCGTCGTGTTGTCAGCACGAATTGAATCGTAAATCCAAGTGGCAATGGTAGCAGCAACGAATATCGTGTCGTGCAAAGAAGCCATTCGACCGCTTGTCGTCGCTGTCAACTGCGCATTGGCGGCCGGTTTTCCGTCTTTTGCCTTGCCCTCGGGGCCAGGCGTTGTTGTAGGGGAACAGAGAGAGAGAGAGACGGTGCCAAGTCACGTGAATTGGACATCGCTGTTGCCCAATTGACATTATGGAGATGAACGACCCTCGAAGACCATTCTATCGGCTTTGGCCCGGTTGTTTGTCTAACTTGTTACTGTATTGATTGTGCTGAAGACGAGCGCTGTCCCCCCTCCACTCGTCCACGTTGGCTCTAATGGGATTTTGTACTTCGGTTGGAGGCGCTTCCTTCGCTTTTTGTAGGCTTGTTAACTACTAACACTAAAGCGAAACGGAGCGAATGATAAAGATGATGGACGACTTGAAACGGGGTTCACAATTGCCTCGAAAACCCTTGAAAGCGCTTGAAAAAGAGCGCAGTGTTTGTTTTCCAGACCTTGAGTGCTTGAATTTTGGCGATCACCTGGACATTAGTTGGTTTTATTTTCCTTTTTTTTTGTTTGTGTGTGGTGTCTGCTGTTTTTTCCTTCAGGCTTAAGTTACTAAATGTTTGAATTACTTGAAATACTGTAAGTTACTAAAATGATTGAGAGTTACTAGAGAGTTAAATAAATATGCTCAAATCGCTGTAAATTATTATAAAGGAAAGAGGCAAACAAGCAAACAGCGATGATCGTACACTAGAAATAACTCGGTACAGTAAGCCACTTTTATGCACTTACGTTTTGTCGGAGTGGCATGACCCGTATTCGAGCTGGCTACCCAATTCGTCCCCATATCACTGACATAGCGCCTTTATCGTTATGGCCGCTCGTCCACTGGCATAAAGATGACTCACTGAACCCGTTATTGAAGGTGCCAGTTCACCATTTCTAAAGCGTTGCCAATATTCTAAACACAGCATCCACGTTCCAGATTCTCCGTCATCCAATAGGCTGATGTGGGTCACGTGATCTCGTTTTAGTTATGAAAATTCGCGGCGCTGCTGCGAAGTGTTGTTCCTTTTTTTAAATTTACCGCTATTTTCTTTATATTGGTCGAAGATTGTATGGTGCTGCATCTAGGAGTTGAACAGGTGAAAATGCGCCTTTAAAGTCCATACGACTGATATGTGATTGCAGCTAGGCAACGGAAAAGGAAGAAAAATAAATACATAGGCTCAATCAAGGATTAAGGGTAGCCAGTTCGAATCCGGGTCATGCCAAGCCGACGAAACGTAAGTGCATAAAGGTGGCTTAAATAATCTCGCGCATTTTCTAGATTCCTGTATGTTGCCATCCATCTTTGGCAACGCGGATGTTTTTTCTAATAAAATTATTACGACGCATTGTGGTCCATTGCAGATTTACGATGCCATCCAGTCTTAAAGGCACATCCGGCCTGCTTTATTACAGCCACGCGCAAATCTCCATACACGCATGTTACTATCGCACCGTTTCACGAGACTCGGCGTAGGAATACAAGACAAACTGAGATAGAGGAACGCAGCTACTGTCTCAGTTGGCTTTGGGAATAGTGTCCGAAACAGCATCAAGTTAAAGATTGTGGCGTCACAAACCGGAATGATTAGGTATTTTAACATTAGTCTATATAATTTTTTAGGCTAGTGTCTTATAATTTTATTCAGCGATCTATATAGGCATAAATAATTTTAATTTATATCGCATTAGTCTTTTAGATTTTTGATTTCATGGTAATTATTAGCAAATGATTAAAAATTAATACATGCACACACAGAGATGAAACGTCATGGTTATAGTAAGGGCGCAAAGGATCATGTAATCGTAGGATGCAGTAAATGTAGTTCCCAATATTCAACAGAAAATCTCCTAGACGCCACATTTTAGCAACGGAATTTTAGCAAGGAATTGACTAACGGTAAGCAAATAGTTTTGGGGCCGTACTTGATGTGGCGGATCGAGAAAAATGGCGTTGGGAGGAATGCACCTTTAACTGTGGCTTGAACTTTGTTATTCATGGCGTTAAGGTTGTTAAGTTTTCGTCATTGTGGTAAACGTGTTCTTCTTGTTTGTTGTGGCGAAAGTTAAGTTTGTCTTTCTGTTTCTAAACCAAGACCAACACATCCCCGCTGCACATAGTTTTCGAGTTCTTTAATGGTCCTCGAGGCATACCCTTTGGGAAATAAATATAAATGTAGCCTTCCTGTTTGTCGTAAAAGAGAAATTGCACCATAAATAAAATATTATTGGAAGAGACGAAGACGGAAGAGCCGTTTTGTGTTGCCTCGTGTTTCGCCAGTCGAAATCTAATGTTTAGTGCTGTATTTGAGATGTATGAGGGAGGATAAGCGATCGCGACTATTCCACCCGCTTAAGTACTTCTTGCTAGTTACAATAGTTAAATGAAATTAGATTACTGACTATGAGTAAAGGCTTTTGATTTTCCGAATGGTTGTTTATGCAGTACAATGTGTCCCCATTCCGCGAAATATCATAAATTTTTAATTTGTTGATACCGAGCTTTCACTAGTAAACCCGCATAAGAATAATTTGTTGCATTTTCGAGAACTGCGTGAAGTTTTATAACTTGTTGACGGTTTTCTGTTAAAAGCTTGAAACAAGGTATAAGACGTAATGAACAACAACTTAAATATGCCAGTTCCGTGACAACGCCTTGGGAATGGCAAAGTAAGTAATCTTCCGTGTAATCTGCGCCATCACAAAAATGCGGAGTGTATCTTCATTTGTGCTGCTAGCAATTTCCCTGAAGAGGAAAAAAGTCATCCTCGTTTTCACTGTTAGCTTTGTTCATCAGTATACACATTTTTGAGCAAACTCGAGTGTTCACTGTGCCTAAGAAAATTCATTAATTCGCCCTAAGAGCGTCGCATGGAGTCCACATATACGACATGGAGTAGGCTAACTTTATGAGAAGGCAGCACCAGAGCGATTGCATTCTTTGTGAAAAGGGAAGGGTGCTGAAGGTCCGAATGTGCGCCCTTTTTAAAACTGGAAATTACAGTTTTTAGATTAGCATAATTGACTAATAGGCCTAGTCTATAGTCTTAATATGCATATACAAACTTAAGCAAAGTTGTAAATCAAACCTACAGGAAACCGAACATTCACTTCATTGTGCTCTTCCTTTGTAAAAATATCA